>PNEQ01044728.1:23658-50524 GCA_003012365.1 Medauroidea extradentata | reverse complement strand
TCTGCAGTTTTATCGTAAACGTTTCGTTTAAATTGTTCTCCGCAAAACTCTTTTCCTGTTCGACGCACAATTTTCTGCTCTGCGAAATGAATTTAGAGGTTTAGAATTTTTTGCCCCAAATGCGTGAAAAAAAAGTGTACTAAAACGATATTTTCCAGCTTGTTGAAGTATGAACTCGGGGCAAAAAAAAAAAAAAAAAGAGAAAAAACTGAGATGAACAGGCCCGCATGAGCTTCATTACAACAAGTCTCTGCGTTCATCAAAGCTTGGAATATATATGCAGCAGAGGAATATCTGTCGTCACAGATTTTCATGTCGTATCAAACAATACTTCCGTACTTGTTTTACTACTGTTCGTACAGCTTCTAGTTCATTTAATGTATTTTACTTTCACGAAAATATTTTTAATCTACTTGTTTCCTTTCTTTTTGTAGCCTACACACTGTGCCTTTGTTTCATGACTATCGGCAACGTGTCTTTGCGAACAGGCGATTCTTATTTCACTGTGCCAATCCTAATACGTTACTGTGAAATCAAACTTCTATGATTTGCGGTTAAATCACCAATAATTGTGACACTCAATTACTGACCATGAATCAGAGCTTTAAATGAGCACGTAAGGCATTGAAACAATTTGATGTAAAAATATTTTTGCTAAAATCGGGTGTTCCAATATGGAGGATGATTTTGTGATATATATATATATATATATATATATATATATATATATATATCTATATATATATATATATATATCAGTCCTTAATGTGCCGATTGGGTGAATGTATTTTGTGCGTCCAATGCCAGAAGAGCGGATTGATGTAATATTAAAGATAACTGTGTATTGTATACGTCTATGCCTTTCAAAATATTCTGCGCTGAAATTTCCATACTTAAATAGACCGTAAAACTCCCATTTTCGCCACATTCGGCCGCTAGAAAATATTCTTAAATGAATAGTGGTGAAATTGAAATGGTTGTACACACGAGCAACGTTCTTTAAATGTTATTCCTAAGGAGACGTGCCTCATGTGCGATGAGCAATTTTCGAATAATCTGCAAACGGCCGATGATCTGCGCACAGCTCAACGGATCGGGCAGACGGCTACATTACAGCGGCATTTGAACTCTGGCGGGCGACATGATATCAGTATAGAGCATCGTCGGACTGAAGGGCCGGGAAAACAGGAGAACTGTGAGAAAACCGACCGACGAACATCATTGTCTCGGTACGATTTCCACTTGCAAATCGCTCCATGCCCCTCCCCAGGAATCGAATCCTGTTCGCCTTGGTGTAAGACCAGCGCCATTGAATCTGCGGTAACTTTGGCCACAGTGTGATTTTGTTCACTGGCGACTAACAGTTCGATGCTAACCGTAAAACGAAAATTTAAAATAAAAATGAATTTTGTGTGTGAGAGAGAGATTTTGGTCAGCGCTTACAGCAAGAGCGAGGTCTTTAGCTTTGGTGAAGCATGACATGAGGTGAGTATGGAGCGGCGCCGGAATGAACGGCAGGGAAAATTAAATATCCCCGAGGAAACCCACCGACCAACGGCGTCGTTTGGCACGATTCCCACCTACGAAAATCTGGGAACTGTCCTCAACGGTAATCGAACCGGGATAACCTTGGTGGAATGCGAATGGTTTGACCACTTTGCTAACGAAGAACCCAGAAGTTTTGTGAACATGTGTCACAAAATGTATGGTTTCTATAAAAAATTACCAATTATGGCACAAAGTGCCAGCCTTAGCGGCCTGAAAAAAATGAGGTTGATTTTCTGTTCTCTATTGTTTCTTACTTTATTTATTAATAAGGTGAAACCTCAGAGAACATTATTACATAGAATAATGTAGCATAAACAGTCGTCTTCCAAGACCAGTTTGACACAAGAGACATGGGTCGATTTAAATTTGCTTTTACTTAACTGTATTGATGACATATCAAGAGCATTTGGCTTACGAGAAATGCAATACATCTACGGGGTAGTTAATTTGTATACGTCCATTGTAATATCAAAATATTTAATATCGTACTCAACTAATAAAATATTATCTCTGCGTATAAGTAAACCCGGTAACGGAGAACGGATACTTCATCTATTAAATTTTTCCGATCGGTTCAGCTGTTGCGGGAGACTAAATGTGCCAGGAAAGCATCATTACCGCCCAAATGATTTAATTACGAACCAGGGTCAAGTCATAGACAGGACAGGAACGTGTAATAACACTTAATAATAGGCAATTACCGGCGTGATGGAGGCTGTCCTAGCTGAACCAGTCTACTAGACGACGTCAGGATTGGGCAGCTTGAAGGTATTTCCGCTCCTAGCGCTCCTGGCAGAATTTTTATAACAGCCCGGTGCACCGGTAGTAGAAAGTAGACTGCGGCCTTCAATTCGCTCATTTTTGTGAAACTTCCTGCAGCTGTATTGATTACTGCGCCGTCAACAGGCAACGCCAAATATTGAAAATTCTAACGATGCTTTTTTTTTCTTGGAGTATCGTACCTGCAATAAAACAATCGGGGTTCCTTTTTAAGATTTAAAAGTTCCCCTCCCCCCTTTTTCTTTTTCTAAAACCCTGCAATATCACCAGACAACAATTTTAAAAATCTTGGACACGTATTTTCCGATACATAATTTTTCATTTATTTCGTTGCTTCGAGATTAAAAAAAACTGCTATAAAACGTTCTTAGGCTGAAATATTTTCACATCACTTCAGATGGCATAGACTAGTGTCAGAGACAGTTGAAAAAATAAAAAAAAAAATTTCCGTGCCTATATATTTTGTAAAATAGTATAGCAGCCTGCTCCTTGTATTGTAGGAGAATGTTTTTGTAGTTGTTTAAAGACGAACCGTCATAAATAATCAGTAGTGGCGCTCCTCGGTTATCATTGGACCAGTCAGAAAGGGACACGAAATTAGAAGAGGCAAGATTATTTGGCGTATTGATTCTAGGTCAGGTTGAATGCCAATAATGTATACCTTATTACTCCTCCTATGATAAGACGACACCTGTTCCAACACATCTTTGACGACTGTGAGCCAGTGATAAATAAGGAAACTAGTCGTGGTGGTTACACGTGTTACGGTTAGAAGCCAATGGATATTTGACTTTGGCAAGGGTGTAGGCCTATATAGGTTTGGAAAGTCTAGGCTGTTGCCAGATTAATACAAGAAATATTCGTGCCTCTAAAAATTAGCTAAAGAGTAATGTCAAATATGGACACGTAATGTTGAAGCCTAGCAAACAGTAAACATTTCCCAAGATAAATAAGTATTGAAAGGCAAAAATCACGAGTTCAGTAACATACATGTTATTATTCACTGTCGTTTGTATATTTAAACTACTACTCACTGCAACAGCTAAACACGAACGAACACTGAGGTGTATTATACATACGACTGGGGATTTTAACATACAGATCACTCTAATGCCTATAGCAAATGTCTTTACATATGTTTTGTTGATGGTATATCGATAAAATGTTTTGTACGAACATACCCTTGTAAACACTGTAGTTTCCTACAACGTGTACGAATGGCAGGCATCCAATATTACAATACCAGGATTCTTATTGGCTCAGTCAAATAGTGTAACAGCTTCACGTAAAAGCGAAAGTCAGTAATATTTTGATAAGCTAAACGTACGTTCAAATCCAGCAAACAGTCAAGTTTTCTTGCGATAAACAATCTCTAATAATCTTATATACCCGTGCAAGTATATTTAATTTTCACTGTTTTTGTTGTACCGCAAACGTGGTTACATTGTGGCAGTTGGCGGGTACTTTGTACCGGTTAAATGTTAATTTCAAGGACGTTTGATAAAAAATGTTCAACTATATGGCTGGTATTAATAAGTGATTCATGATACTCAAATAGAATTCATTTTTTTAAAACCAAAATATCTAAAAAATAAAGCATCTTGAATTCACAAATTCAACTCTTCTGTTACAAAGTAACCCTGGTTTATGGTATTGGTGATAAACTACTGTGTTTTTGCTTGTTAAAATAAGATATTAGCCTATTACATTGCTTGGCAATACTAAGTGCTATTTTTTATTTATTTAGAGTAGTACAAATTATTTATGGCAGTTATAACTAAAAAAATTGATTAAGTTGTAGATTTGTTGTGAATTATCCATAATATAACATTTAGTAATTAATCATCAAAGATGTTTACCGTTCTTGTGATTAGCCGAGCCAGCAACCCCATGGGCTCACTGTAAATTGAGCTTGGTTTTCCACCGGATCTCAGTCGACTTTCAACCCTGAAGATGCTTGCTGAAATGCGCGTGGAAATGTCGGTACTCTCTACCACTACGACGCATCTCAACCGTAAAGCCAAGATTTCAATATCAATAATGCCGTGAAAGCCTGCAAACATCTTCAAGAGACTTCTACAGGATGGAGACAACCAACTTCAGTAGAAAATTCGATAAACAGGACTGAGACAAACGAAAGACAAACTACTCAGCGCTCTTGCATTTTTGAGAGATGCAGGGACCACCAGGTCTTGCTCAGATTCACTCAGATCCAACGTAAACGTCAAGACTCCAGCCACCCTCCGAATACACCAGAGGGCCAGCAGTGGACTTCTGTGAGAAATGATACACAAACTTGGAGTGACCAATATTTAAATGGAACAGAACTGTATTCTCTACGTCTCATGCTGTCGCAAACACGCTCCATCCTCATGTGGGACACAACGGACTAAATCACTTCTCAATATGTATCCACTTACTCTGCTCTTCCTCAGACCGACAGATGAAGAAATTTGCTGTACTGAACGAACAGAAGCTGAATCCGACACAAAAAAAAAAGTGGTCATCAATTCCTCCAACAAAACAAATTATCAGAATAGCACATCGTTTCTAGCTAATGGAACGAACTTTGTGGTAGAACTCAAGCCTGAGAAGATATCGCATGAAGTGTTCAGGCATCCATAATATATCTTCCCATATCAGCAGCCGAAGTTCGATTAGAAACTATGAGCACTCTAGAGAAAGCTCTGCCACCTGTCTCCAATTTCTCGACAGGTGTGAAAGCAACACTTGGAGAACTATGCAAAGAGAAAAGTGTTTGAGTCCTTATAGAAGACAAAGGCAATGCCTCTGTTGTAATGAACTCTATGATAATGAAGAGGAAATAATCCACAATTTGAAGACCCAGCATATCAAGGGTTTAGCTGCTACCAATCAAACTGGTTGAGATGAAAACCTAGAAATTAATCTCCGAGTGTTCACAGTCTGCAGATGTTAAACATCAAATTTTAGTGAAGGACAGCAGAACATCATTCTATGGCCTTCCAAACATCCACAAAACAGGAACACCACTCCGCCCTATTGTCAGTAAAACAGGCTCACACACCCATTAGCCAAGCATCTTAAGAAGCTCTTCACCCCTGTCTTACCAGTTCCAAAGCCTCAATTCAAGGCTTCGGCCAACTTTATACAAGCTATTAAACAAATTTCATTACATGTAGATGTTATCCTAGTAATTTTTGATGTGGTATCGCTGTTCACCAAAAATTACTATCCCCGAAGCACTTCAATAAATTCAAGAACATCATGGCGAGAACCTTGCAAACAATGAAACTATTAAGTTAGTGGAACACTGTGTGACATCTGCTTCCTTCGTCAGGAACAGGACCACCACTGCGGAGTGGTCAGACCATTCACCTCCGGGTTTGATTCCCGGCGGGGTCAGTCCCCGGATTTTCGCATGTGGGAATCGTGCCGGACGATGCCATTGGTCGGTGAGTTTTTTCTGGGTTGCTGTTTCCTTCACCCATTCATTCCGGAGCCTCTTCACTCTCACCTCATGTCACTCTTCACCACCAGTAAAGACCTAGATGTTTAGTGCTGACCAAAATCACTCTCTTTTTAAGGAACAAAATCTGCATCCAGACAGAAATCTCTCCAATGGACTCCCCATTGTCCCCATTGTTAGCAAATATATTAATGGTCAAATTTGAAGAAATAGCTATTCGAAGTAGTCTTCATAAAGCCAGCTATTGGCTCACACATGTGGACGATACCTTCATCATTTTAAGTCATGACAAGGAACACGTGCTAGTTTTTTGAACACCTGAACAAAATGCGTCCAAACACAAAGTTTGCCGTGGAACTCGAGAATGTAGGAAAATTACCTTTTCTTGATGTAATGGTTTTTGGAAACCCAGATGGATGACTGGGACACAGTTGTATAGAAAAGCTACACACACTGAGAGTTATCTGCATGCGGAATCCCACCTTCCACTAGCTCAGAAGAAAGCTGCCAAAATCACTCTTGTAAAAAGGGCAAAGAAGACATGCAAAGAGTCCAGCTGCTCTGACGAACTCAAGCATATGATACTGCACTGACTGTGAATGGATACTAAAATTAAGGCATACAGAAAGCCATCAATAAAACTCAAGCCACCAAAACATCTGACAAACTTAATAATATAGCCGTTCTATCATATGTACAATAAGCCATAAATCACTTACCCCGAATTTTAAAGTAACATTATATTCACAAAATACAGAAACTTCCATTACAACTCTCCTATTATATTCACAGTGAAGGACAAAACTTGCTGGCATCTATGAAGTACCATGTTCCAGCAGACTACTTACTCTACATAGGCCAGACAGGCATAAGATGGCAAGGTAAGGTTTACGTCTCGTCAACAGCGAGGCCATCGGAGATGGTGACACACATCTTGGTACATTGACAGGAGCTAGGGGAGAAGTCTGCCATGGTCTTTGTTATGGAAACATTCCAGCACTTGTCTGGAGCATTTTCTAGAAACCATGGAAAATCTAAATCATGATAGCCGCAGCTGGGGATCGAAACCGGGTCCTCTCGAATGACAAGGATAAAAATCTCAACAAGATTCAAAGAATATATATGAGGTTTTACGCTTTAGAACCTCAGGTCAGCCATAGCAGAACATTAATTCACCACCAAACACAGTGACAACTTTGAAACTTCTGAAACCATAACTAACATAAGCAATTACAGGAAAATAATAGTAACAGAAGCAAAAATATATACGTAATATATGGAAACACCCACACAATCTCAGTAAAGAATATGTAAGTAAGTAGATTAACACCTAGACCACCACCATTTAACAAGTAATTACAGAACTAGTTAGAGAAAGGAAGAAAATAAATAAATGATCAGTTATTAAACATAATTTAATGAATTTTCATTAAAACAACAGTTAAACATACAGAACTCAAGTGATTGCTATGCTTCCAACCAAAAGGCAAAGGCCTTTCCTTATTGGCCGAAGCCATAGGCAATGAGAAGTGTCCTGTTTTTTAATTGGTCTTCCCCACAGCCGATCAAGAGAGTTCTTCAGTCATTAGTTGAGCCAGCAGGCCCATTAGTTCACTAAAAACTACGCTTTATTTTCCATTGAACCTCAGTTGACTTCAACGCTTAAGATGCTTGCTGAAATTCGATGCGAAACGTCGGTACTCTCTAACCCTGAGACACGCTCAACCCCGAAAACCTAGGTCACAATATTTTTTATTAACTTCAGTTTCATAGAAACACAGAAACGTACAATAAGTACATGGTAACGAAGTTCGTAAACACACGTGGTGCTAATCTACGAAAATCCAAAATTACGGAACATAAACAAATCATTCTTCACCGTTGTAACCCGGAACAATTTCGTTTCGTTGCCCATAAGTAAACTCGTATTTGTTTGAGAAAACAAAAATTGCATTAAACAACAGAGAACATTTCAATAAAAAAGAAAACTAATAACCTTTTCTTCATTACTTCAGTTCCTCAACATTTATCGATACTTATTAACAGCAATTGTGAAATTTCGCGAATTCAATTACCTACCTCAAATATCCTATGCATATGCAATATATAGCCTCGCGTCTCTTCCCCACTCCCGAGCACAAGGAGGTGGCGAAGTTCCTCTCAGCCAATCAGAGAGAGGCGCCATGCCGCCCCGCGAATGCGTAAGTCTGCTATTAACGGCCTACATATTAATTGCACAAAATATAGTTTTATATTTTAACATCACCAAATTACATAAACAACCTTCTGAACATTGAATGTCTTAATTAATACATTATGACATAAGTACCTAGTTACCATAGGTCAGGGGAACGAGGGAGAAGAAAGAGCGGGAAGAGAGAGAGAGAAAGGGAAAGAGAGAGAAAGAAGCATGGTGGAGGGGGGGGGGCAAGGGCTATTCTTCTGGCTCTTTTAGTCCCACATGTGGCGTTGCAGCTGCTGCCTGCCTCTCAGGTCGCCAGTTTGATGGGTATTTCCTCACAAAAAGTATAATTAACATATGTGAGCTTATGCTAATTACATTACCAAGCGGTGCTGCTTTGAATGTTACATTAATACCTAACAAGACATATTTACTGTACGATTTATGATAGTTTTAGTTTTGTGTGTTTTTATTATTACTTTGGATGGCGTCATATACCCCTTGATGTTTGACGAGTACGTCGTACCTGCATATACCTATGACAACTGCACTGTAATAAATATTAAGGTTGAAGCCACTAAATCGTAACTATTGCCTTTACAGAAAAAATAATAAAAATGTCTTAAATTGTAGCTTATCACTAAATTTTATGGTATTTATGAAATAGTCCCGTTACAAGTTATTTAGTATTTACTACACGGTGAGAGATAATTATTATCTTAAATTTAATTAGCTTAATTATTCCATAATAATGATTTCATATTTAGAGTACAATGTTCATCACGAAAGTTATAGTCATTCGCTAAGTCCCTATTGAACGATTTTCAAATAAAACTTCCCAGTTTTTGAATCAGGAAGAAATCATGAGAAACTAAGTATGATAAGTGACGTAGACTCTTAAATTGGTTAAATGTGCCTGATCAGTACTTCACGTTTTACTCTGTAAATGCGAATTGCCTTCCTGATTGGGCTGCTGTTTATGAAACGTGTCCTTGAGGATTGTGTACCAACAGCTTACCAGCATGAGAGCACTCACTAAATCACGCGCTACCTGGTCATATGTACAACTGTCTACCGATTGTCTACTCACTCTGTAGCATCTGCCATTAAACGAGTAGCCGAGGACAGTGCATATAAGACAGTGGAGTCTAGCCGGTAAGTTGTTGAACCTGCGAAATTTACGAGTATCTAAACATTACAAAACTTTAATTTCTGTGCTTAAGCTATATTTTACTATTTGTTCGAACATTGAATAGTAAAACAGCGATTTGTATATATGATACTAGCTGGCCGGCTGCGGCGTTGCCCGCGTTAAATTATGTAATGTAAACAGTAACTCTGGATAAAATATGTGATGAAGGCATTTAACAGCTAGGGTTCTCAATAACAGTGAACTATAAATTGTCTTAGCTCAGTGTAAAGAGCGCGCGCAATATGCTCGTATGACGTCATAGTAATTCCCATCGCAAAGTCTTGCACGGGATACGAACCCGTAACCCCACCCCTTCCACACCACAAACTTTATACAATGCCTGAGAGAATGTTAAAGGCATGCCGTGATAATTCTTTCGTATGTAGTGGCTGCAGTCCAAAGATGTTTTATTTGTGAGTAGGTTGGCAAAAAGAAACGACTGTTGAATTATTTCTCCGTGATCATTCTCTTTTTTCGGGAGACTGTAACATTTTACTGTTTTTCACCGACTTTATTTTCGAATTTCATAAAAACCTGAATTCTGTTTGTAGATATTTACATAAGCTTCATTCTTAACAAAAAATCATCTCGATATCTCAACGGGTATAAGCGGTACAGATAATTATTTGAAATCACATAATATTTTTTTACAACTTTCAAGGACGAATTTCGAAAAATCCTGAAATTACTTATTTGTTATTTACGTAAGATTTATTTTAAAGCAAAAATCATTTTAATATTTGCACTGGTTTAGGAGATAAGTGGGATTAATTAAAAAAAAAAAAAAACACGATTTATTTTTTAAGAGCTTTCAAGGACGAATTTCGAAAAATTTTAAAAATACTTTTTAGATATTTACTTAAGCATCATTTAAAAAAAATCACCTCACTATCTGAAATGGTTTAGGAGAAATCACAGATTAATGGAAAACATATTTGACGGCTTTCCACCCCCTTAATTTTCGAATTTCGCAAAATCGAAAAATTTGCGAATATGCATTCTTTGGGCAATATTATGAAGTTATAAATGAATGATAGCATTCCCGGTTAATGAGATATGAAGGATTCTTTTAAAACACATTTCACCCCTTTTCACCCCCTTAATTATCGAATTTCGAAAAATCTTTTCTTAGTGGGTGCCTACGGGGCAAGTGGAAGCTTCCCTCAAATTTTCATGGTTCTAGGTCCAGCGGTTTGGGCTGTGTGTTGATGAGTGAGTGATGAGTGAGTGAATGTTTCAGGACACTTCATTATATATATTATATTATTAGGGCCATACATGTTATACGAAAAATATTTTGCCTCTGATTGTTTCAGTGCATTACGTTCACAGCCTCAGTTCTGTCTCATAGTTAGTGATCGGATGTTTAAACTATCATGTATCTGGAGATTCTGTCTGTAAATTACAATCGTGTGGTGTTGCATAACCTTATTGTGGTTGGCACAGTCAAATGAGAGACGTCACTTCACAATGGCACACTGCCAATGACTGTAGACATGCACGTAAGGCACTGAAACTTGGGGGAAAAATTCTTTTACGGCCCTAGATATTTCTAGAGACCTATAAAATTCGCTCCATTGTTTGGTGACAGACCCGCCATCACGATTCTGTTTGTATGGTCTGTTAACTTTAAACTGAGCTCTCACCAACACTTGCAGTATCCAAAAACTGTATTTCATGGGGCCTAGGGTGTTAAGTTTAGAGAGTGGAGGAACGTTTACACTGGTTTTTAGTTTCAGGGAAGTTTTAATGTTAAAAACATTATAGATGATGTCAAAATGACTGAAGAAAAATTTAAGCAGTGGTCACTTTGTAATGAACAGACTATTCCAGAGTACAGTGTGTGATTACATTGACCACGAGCGTCTCGTCTATGATATCATCTACATGTGTGACTATTTCAATGGAGACTGGTCAGCTAACATTGAACTTTTAGCCGTTGGTCAGAAGCACAACTACGCGTTAGATCACGGACATCCTCGGCGAACAGGAGATACTGAACGAGGCTACAATCATAAGGAATGTGGGCTGTTAGCAGAAAATACCCTGAATGTTGCACGTCCCAAGTTATTACGCGTGTGCCATAAGTAGAGCCATGAACTTTTTGAGAAAATAATTTTGCCCCAATTTGTTTCGTTGCCTTATGTGCACATCTGCAGCTCTGCTTCGTGGTTATTGGCAACGTGTCTTTGTGAAGAGCCGTACCTTATTTGACTAAACCAATTACAGTATGGTTACTGAAACACCACATGTCTGCAATTTGCGGGAACTAATAACAGAGACACGTGAGAGTTAAAACATCCAATCAGTGAGTACGAAGTGTAATTGCAGATGTGCTCATAAAGCACGGAAACAAACTGGGATAAAATAATTTCTGTGAAAAGTTCATGACCCCAACTATAAGATCCAAAAAGTATTGCTATGCGGGAAATAACAATTTATTAACATTTCTGCAAATGGTAGTAAGGTCACGAAATTTTTTCTCTCCCGTTTTTTACGGCCTTTTAAGAAGTTATTAAAATCACGTTGCAATATTACTTTTAAAATTTCATGTAACAGATGCACATCTTACAAACTCTCCAGACACAACGAGGAAAGCGTCAAATCGGTACATAATGATTCACGTTCGGATTTTTAAATCCTTCGCTCGCCCAAGAGCTCTTACCCCGCAACTCGACACCGTCAGTAGCGGCTCTAGAGTTGTTGCCAGGGAGAAGCCAAGTCGCAGAGAACTGTATAGGGTTGTGCGCTAGTTGACGATACAGTCACTGACACGCTGGTCTATAGGTGCCGCTTATTACTGACTCAACACAATAAGTAGCCAGTAGGTATTTCATAGTCATTGGTAAACCTCGGCGCGTTCACACGAGTGTACAGTTATCGGCCATTTGTGCCCTCCCTGCCTACAACCCTCGAGCCGCCACTGGACACCTCGTCGTACAAGGGAATGTAAACATATAACTGCTAACACACACCACAGAGAACTGACGGCTCACATAACTATAAATATGGTTTCGTTGTAATAGGATGGAATGCAGCTATTCGCTAAAAACCAAATGTTCGCAGAGGTTAAATATTACTTTTGTTTTTAGTGAACTAAATATGTTGCTAAATTTTAATATGAAAGCTGATATTTTCAGCTAATTTTTAAATCCACGAAAACACTTCGTTTTATGAGTCGTAACTTTTAGCATGTTGCTTGTGACATCTTATTCCAGTATAAATTGTTTCAATCGTTTGGTGTATGCAGCTGTAACAACACACATTTTGAATATGACTAGCCATTATGCAAATACTGTATATGCTAAAAATTGTCCATATGAAGATAATGTAGTCATTAGTAGGGCCCGGTAGTTTTCGCAAAAAGATTTTTGCAGAACTTTGTTTTAGCGAATTACGTGCGCACTTGTGTCTCTGCTTTGTGATCAGTGATTGGATTCCTTAACGTGCAATGTCTGGAGGTTAAACCCGCAAATCACAGACATGTTGTAGCTATCCATGTACTGATTGGCACAGTCTAATGAATAATAACTCTGCACAAAAACACTCTGCCAATAATCATGAAATTGAGCTGCAGGTGTACACGTAAGACACTGAAACAAAGTGGGGCAAAAGTCTTTTCACGGAAACTTCCGGGCCCTAGTCATTAGCAACGTCTATTAAATTAATAATTTTTCGAACAAATGTAAAATTATGACTTTCACACTTTAACTTTGTTAAAATGCGATAAGTCGAGTTTGTATCATACGCATGCCAATAGAGTAACTCTGCTGTGTGTGAGGAGAAAGTGCAGTTTGCGAAATCCTCTTAGTTTCAACATGGGGGTGCAGAACTTTGGGACGCGAACACTGCGGTGTGACGCGCTTCCCGAATACACGGCCACCCTACACTATCCTGCACTTGTAAGTCTTCGACACGAACACAACACCCGTCCCGCATAACAGTCCACTTCCGCTTCCGGGACATGAGCTCCACAACTGTATTTCCGTGCCTGCTTTTTGCCTGAGCAACGCTCCAACGATAATTCTTCTGCGTCTGAAGACGATACTTGCAATATAGTTTCATAGTATTGATAGTTGTCACTAGTATCGTGCAAGAACTCGATATTGGCTC
This sequence comes from Medauroidea extradentata, assembly GCA_003012365.1. NCBI lineage: Eukaryota > Metazoa > Arthropoda > Insecta > Phasmatodea > Phasmatidae > Medauroidea > Medauroidea extradentata. Next base: position 37,261 of record PNEQ01044728.1, on the reverse strand, counting down.
ATACTGTCGTATTCGTAGCCCGTAAGAGTTATATTCCGAAATGTTTAATAGTTATGCTGTTTTAAATTAATAACCTTACATAATTACGGACCGGAGGTTTCCGCGGAAAGATTTTCGCAACACTTTCTTTAAATGCCTTAGTCTTTAAACTGGGAACTGTGAATATTCACCGTTTTCCAGTGATTTTCCACAGATTAAAATTGTTGGAACTGCTCCATCGGGAATTAGTAGAAAACTATAGGTGGCAACAGGAACATAAACTCAGATTAAAAAAGAGATTTCCACTAGTTGAAAAAGCAACGAGATTTTTTGTATTAAATGCAACTCAAGAGTTCTTTTTTTTTTTTTTTTTTTTTTTCAAATTTACTTCACAAGCTCAAGAAAATCATGCACCAAACTAATAAGAAAAAAAGGAACACGAGCGGAAATTGAAGCCAAGACCTGTGGCACGTCAAATTAACACTCCAATCACGTACCCAGTGGTGAAACCTGAACGGTATAGTTGCCGATTGGTAGAGACATGAACTTTTCGCGAAAAGAATTTTGCCCCACTTTGTTCCAGTGCCTTATGTGCACGTCTGCATTTCTGCTTCATAGATATTGGCAGCGTGCCTTTGAACTGTGACGTTTCTCATTTGACTGTACCAATCACAATAAGGTTACTGTAACACCACACGTCTGTGATTTGCGTGTAAAACCCCACGATACACGAATGTCAAAACATCCAATCTCTGACCGTGAAGCAAGTCTGCAGACGTGCACACAAGTCACTGACACAAAGTGAGGCAAATTTCATTTCGCGAAAAGTTCATGTCTCTACCGATTGGTGTTTATTTCGAACAGCGCTATCTTAGTAATAAACTTACTCTTTATAGTAGAGTGTGCATTTTTATAAGCAGCGTAACATCATAGAGAGTAACAGAGCGAAACTGAACATTCAAAAACTCATATAACCGTTGACAACCGAACAACAAGACTATTTGTTACTGTGTAGGCCTACTGTAAATATTACAGTACGTTTAAATGTAACTTATTAACACACGTAATTCACTTTAAAATACGAGCAAATAAAAATTTGTATCACGCTTGCTTTGTAAACGGTGGTACGTGATGTATAACACGTAAACTAAAATCATGTAAAAATTGTTAAAATTATATTTTATGTACTGTTCCAAACTATAGTCTTAAAATTATAGAGTAAAAGGTAGAATTCGCATTTATTAACCAGTAGAATACACTAATTAGATGTGATATCAAATCTGTATTTTTTTTTCGACAGTCAAAATATTGAAAAAAAAAAAAAAAAACAGATTTGTCAGTGAAAATAATTGCATCATATTAAAAGTGTGAATTTTCCCTGATTCAGTTTAGAGTGTACGTGCACATCTGCAGCTCTTTTTTATGTTTATTAGCTGCGTACTGCGTCGTATTTCATTTGTCTGAGCTAATCAGAACATTTTCGGATAGAGCAACAAGACTTCTGGAATATAATCATTGAGCACGAAGCAGAACAATAAGTGTACCCGTAGGGAACTCGAAAATCTTTTCAGGAGACATCTTTTTCTTGCCTTTAATCTCACACGTATATGAGCTTAGCTAGTAACAAATAACTAGAGACGAGAAAAATTCGCAAGTTCACTGGCCTAGGCTAGCTTCCAAGAACATCTGTGTATTCAAGAAGACAACAACGGTTTAATACCTGATCGCTAACACAGTTAAACGGGTCTGTATTAGTTTACAGTTTTATTATTGGCTCAGCGACTCCCAGAAAGGGTCAAGTAAGCCAACGGCCATGGAATTCTAGCTTGCGTCTAAAAGAAAACGCAAATTTTTCAGGTATCCACTAATAACAAGGTTTAAGTAGCAAAAATATTTTCTCACAATGTCGAGGGCCAGGAACTCACAAGTAAGCTGCATATGCACATGTTGAACATTATATAGGTAGAGACAATTATTTCTGGTGGAAATAATTCTGCTGCAACTTCTTTCAGTGATTTGCGTACACATCTACAACTCTGTGTTATTGTCAGTGATTGGATGTTTTAATTCTCAGAGTCTTATGGTTCTACTCGCAAATCACAGACTTGTGGTGTCGCAGCACAGAATATTTAGATATGCATAAGTGAAATAGCCAGTAAAACGGCGAACTCAGTCACAAACGGCTTCCCTGGCCAACAACATGGCGAAATCACCTCCTGCCAATCAGCGTAAGACGACTGCCCTGATAGCCGGCAGCCAGGCCAATAGGAAACCTGTAGTAACATGAAGGATCCAAACAGACAAGAGGCTGGTATCAACAACCTCGAGCAGCCAATTAGTGGCGAAGTTCGCCCGTTTAAAATGAGCCGCCTCTTTATTTCGCATCTGTATACCTATTTAGTCTCTGCCTCCGAACAGAGACACGCTAGCAGAAGTGTAAAGCAGAGCTGCAGATGTGAATGTAAAGCATCGAAACAATTTGGAGCGAATTTCTTTTCACCAAAAGTCAGTGTGTCTACGTATAGGTCATTGTACGTAAGTATGTTTGCGAATTAATTGAGACAAACTAATTTTACATAAATTATGTTTATTTATTGTTTTAGCCCACGGAATATTGTTAGAGATCATAATTTATAATTTATTAAAAATACTTTACTGTTCGAGTCACATATTTTATTATTTTCTTTCATTTCTAGTAATTAACATTTACGTTACTAAATTTATTTAAGAGACTTGATAGTTTTCATATTTACGCTTCATGGTGAAAAATTGTAAAATGCTGTTTGATATATTTGTTTGGTCCTTGGGTGTTTGATTTTTCCATTTTTCGTTTTTTTTTTTTTTTTTTTTTTTTTTTTTTTTTTTTTTTTTTTTTTTTTTTTTTTTTTTTTTTTTTTTTTTTTTTTTTTTTTTTTTTTTTTTTTTTTTTTTTTTGTATTTACATCGTATACCGAACATTTTCCTATTTTGAATAATATGTAAGTTTGTTGAAAACAGCCATGTCTGACTTCCCCGCATTGTTTCTTCGTTTTTTTCCTTTTGTTCCTAATTTTCTCGTGATTTACCTTTTTACTAAACTTAAGTTAACAATGGCGTATAACAAAATAAAAAACACTTCAGTTTGTCGTACAATCCCATTGCAAAAGTCATTCAAAGATCACACGATAATTTCTGTTCGACGACATGAAAGAAGTCATTAGGGTTATAACTAGGACCATGAACTTTTCGCGAAAATAATTTTGCCCCAGTTTGTTTCAGTGCCTTATGTGCACTTCTGCAGTTCTGCTTCTTAGTCTGTGATTGGTAGAGACCTGAAAATTTCCCGTTTTCTTTCAGGCGCAAGCTAAAGTTCCAGCAACTATAGGTCTGTATCACGTTTATAATTGGTTGTTGGCTTACTTGACACTTCCTGGAAGTAACAGAGCCAATAATAAAACTGTAACTGAATACAGGCCCATTTCACTGTGTCAGCAATCAGCTAATAGACAGCTGATGTCTGCACGATTTTACAAATATTCTTGGGTCACTGAACCCGCTAATTATTCCGGTCTTCAGTGATCGCACGTCTGAAGTATGACGAGTCTTGGTGTTGCACCCGCAAATCACAGACATGTTGTGTTGTAGTAGCCTTATTGTGATTGACACAGTCTATTTAGAGTCGACAATTCACAAAGCTTCAGTGCCAATAAACTAGAAGTAGAGATGGACGTAAGGTACTGAGACAAACTGAGGCAATATTATCTTCGCGATAATTCATGGCCCTGGCTAAATCTAGCTCTTTTATTAACTGACGAGCACAAACAAATGGACATCATGCAGTATAAATGTAAGCTTACTCGTCTAGCAACCCCTTCACACTGAACAGTGCGGATGGCAGATGGTTAGTCCGACACGTGCCGGAACTGTTTCTAGGCAGAGCTGCTGGCCAAATATGTTCCGGTGGCCCGCTCTGTGGGACCCGCATGGCAAGGTGTCCGCCCCTGGCCCAGCTGTGTGACCTAACACACTTTAAGCATTTACGAAAAATTACCTGCTTGATCATAAGGGACACCTGATATCCTCAGATAGAATAAACCACCAGTCCATCTGCAGCTTTGCTTCATGGTTATTGTCAGCGTGTCTTTGTGAAGTGACGCCTCTGAATAGACTGTGCCAATCACAATAGGTAGAGGCCGGAATAAATCGCGGGTTCGCAGATCTGTAGACTAGTCTTCAAGAATATTTGTGAAATCGTGCAGACTACAGTCTTTTTATTAGCTGCTCGCTGACACAGTGAAATGGGTCATTATTACGTTACAGTTATATTATTGGCTCGGTTACTTTCAGGAAGTCTCGAATAAGTCAACTGCCAATTGTGAACGTGATATTGACCTGTAGTTGCTGGAATTCTAGCTTGCGCCTAGTAGAAAACGTGAAATTTTCTGGTCTCTAACAATAAGGTTACTGCAACACCATAGGTCTGGGATTTATGGATAGAACCTCGAGACACGTGAGAGTTAAAACATCCTATCACAAACTATGAAGCAGAACTCCAGATGTGCACTAAAAGCTCTGAAACCAACTGGGGCAAAATTCCTTTTGTGTCCATGGCCCTAGTCACAGGATTCATGTGGTGTTGCAGTAACTTTGTTCTGATCGATGCAGTCAAATGAAGAACTCTTTGCACAATGACTCATTGCTAGGGCCCGATAGTTTTCGCGAAAAGATTTTTGCCCCACTTTGTTTCAGTGCCTTACGTGCGCACCTGCAGCTCAACTTCATGGCTATTGACAGAGTGTTTTTGTGCAGAGTCGTTATTCATTTGACTGTGCAAATCAGTACACGGATAACTGCGACACATCGCGTCTGTGATTTGCGGGTTTAACCCCAAGACGCTGGGTGTTACGGCATCCAATCACTGTCCACAAAGCTGAGATGCAGGTGCGCACGTAATACACTGAAACAAAGCGGTGCAAAAATCTTTTCACCAAAAATACCCGTCCCTACTCATTGCTAGGGACCTGAAAATTTTGCGTTTTCTTTTACGCACACGTTAGAATTCGAGCAACTTTAAGTTCGTGTCACTTTCGCGATTGGCCCTTGATTTATCTGACTTCCTCTGGAAGTATCTGAGCCGATAGTAAAAATACACCTTAACGTGGCCCATACTACTGTATTAACAAGCAGCTAATGAACGTCTGTTGTCTAATTTAATCTATGGATATTCTTGGTGGTCAGCCTACAGGTCAGTGAACCCATGAATTTGTCTCCCTACTCATTGCCAAATATCAAGAAGCATGAATAGAGGTACGTCAATTTCGTGGATTCATCTGGCAGTAGCCTAGATTGCTCAGTCCTGTACACGCTTTGGATACAGTCGATTATTCATTGGCTTACAACATTACAAGCGATAGCTCTATAAATCATTTCCTTATTTAATACTGGCTTGCAGTAGTCAAATGCGTTTCGTGACAGCCGCCAGTTAATCACACACGTGATTATGAAGTATATATGTATTTGGCGTTCAACCTGACATGGAATGTATTTGCGAAATTGACGTACCTCTAAGCATGATGCAGATGTCCACGTAAGGAATTGAAGCAGCTGGTGCTTTATGCTTTCTGAGAAAATTAGGGTCCCTTATGATCGAGCATCATTCAGTTAACAGCTACATCGAGCAGGCTAATTTACGTAAAGGCGTATGGTGAGGTGAAAGCTGAATATGCTGCTGCAAACATATACATATATAGTTTTATAACAGACACGATATTCTAGAAAAATTGTCAGGTTATAGTTCCTTAATCACCGTGTAATTTCTGTTTTTCTGTTTACACACTATATTTTTAAAACGTGTTTCACCATAATCCTCCATTAACATTCGAAACTACGTTTTACTACCTCGTAAACAGTCGATGTTCTGTAGGCCACGTTACTATAATGTAGAACGGTCAATAGGTATGGGCCAGTAGTTTTCGTGAAAAGATTTGTGAACCTATTTATATTAATATATTACGTGCATACCTGGCATACCTACAATTGTGCTTCTTGGTAATTAGCTGTTTATGTCTGTGCAGAGAATTCTATCAATTGACTTAACCAATCAGAACAAGGTTAGGCCTACTACAACACCATATGTATAACCCCAAGACGTTGAATGTTTAAAAACATCCTGTCACTAACCAGGAAACAAGAGTTCCCGTTAACGTTTTATAACAAGTTTATGCAAAAAAATTTTCGAAAAAAAAAAAAAAAACTACCGGACCATACCCATAAAACCTGTGAATGTAGTTAAACAGCATCAGTTGCACAAACAGTAGTCAGACACAAACTGGCGATCAGTAAACAACTGACAACAGCGCGAGCGTTGTTTGTACTGGTGCTAGTTGTTGGCCTTGTATGATACGGATTGTTTTATGTCTAAAACATATCACATATGAACGAACACACACGAAATAATACGATAACAACCCCTCTCACAAGAAGACTGCGAACTGAATTGTCACACCGTTGACCGAAAGTAGGACGTTGCTGTAAGGCTTCGTGCGCCCCTCGCACGCCGTCCTACTTTGGGGAGTTACAGTCAGTCATGCATGACGCCCAATTCCTTACCAGTTTTCGCACTCCCCTTTCCGCCTGCGTATCTGCTTCCGTGTTATCAGTATACTTATCAACTAATGTAAAACACAGCTGTAAGTATGCATTTACGTATATTTTATGCATATTTTAAAAATGTTTTCGGACACTCCAAATTATCTAAAAATCGTTTTATTAGACGGTGTAGTTTCAAAAATACCACTTGGATGTGTAAAACAGAACTGTAGAAGCATGCGTGTTACTAAATACTATTGAAAGTAAAGTTGTAGGTTCATCGCTTAAATCCCAATTAATAACAACCGATTAGTGCGTCGCGTGTAGAGGCGATGATGTTTTCTCTCGAGCGTGGCAGCGTGACCTTTATCGCCCACCTTATTAATTATCTACTGCATCCCGCTGATAACGTTCTACGAAAACGGTAAAGTGGCATCTGGAGCATAGCAGTTTTAAGCGAGTTCAAGTTGGCAAAACTGTTGTCGATAATTATAGTATAATAAATATATTTGTGATACATTATCAAGTACTAGTGTCAGGAAAGTGTAAAAGTAGAAGCGACATAGAATTTTTAAAATTAAAAGTAGGCTGTAATAATTTGAATTATTTTACTGCCTCAAAAATAAAAATTGTGCCTGATTTGTATTTTAGTTCATATCTATCAATGCTAAATACACAAGTACACGATAAAGAATTTTCATGAAAATTCAGTAAATTGTTTCCATGTAACAATCTTTTAAATTTTTTGATAAAATTCAAAGCGAAAGTAATTGAACACAAATCACAACGGACAATATTTTGTCGCAAAATATTTTTTGCAGAATTTTTAAAATATAATTTACCAGTGCCATATTAGCTTCGCGAAATGGTTACTGGTAGCGTGTCTTTTTTCAGACACGTGTCTCATTTGAAAGCACCAATAAAAGATTATAGTGGTGACTCGTATGTTGTTGCCAATAGGGCACAAGTTGTAGAGAACTGTATGGAGTGGTATGCTAGTTGACGCTACACCACTGAGACGCAGGTTAGTAGATGCCGCTTATTACTGACTGGTCACAACACAATAAGTAGCCAGTAGACATTTCATGGTCATTGGTATACGGCGGTGCGTTTCCAGGAGTTAACAGTTCTCGGCTACTTGTGCCCTCCCTGGCAACAACCCTCGAGCCGCCACTGGTTACAGTGACACTACACGTCTGTGATTTTCCAGTTTAACCACAAGACAACAGAGAGTTAAAACATCCAGTTATTGACTATAAATAGGGCCCGGTAGTTTTCGCGAAAAGATTCTTGCCCCACTTTGTTTCAGTGTCATACGTGTACACCTGCACCTCAACTTCATGATTATTGACAGAATGTTTTTGTGCAGAGTTATTATTCATTAGACTGTGCCAATCAGTACATGATTAACTGTGACACTTCACGTCTGTGATTTGCGGGTTTAACCTCCACACGTTGGGTGTTAAGGCAGCCAATCACTCACCACATAGCAGAGCTGCATGTGCGCACGTAAGGCATTGAAACAAAATGCTGCAAAATTCTTTTCGCGAAAACTACAGGGCCCTAACTATGAAGCAGAGCTGCACTTCTGCAAAAATCTTTTCCACAGAATCGTGACTCTGTCAATCATTGATAGAAAGCGAACCAATTTCCCGATTCCTCAGAAATTCGTTAACGAGGTTGCTACGACTTCCATAGGCCTAGATACTTAAGATGATGTGGTACATAATGCAACGCTAAAAATATTAATCTATAACTGTAAATTTCTTGAAGGCAATTTGCGAAAATTAAACAATAGCAATCCTAGACAATAGTTTTAGGCAACGTTTTAAACAAAATTGTTTCCAGTGTTACGAACTTCTGAGGCACAATCTCTGACGCCGGAACCTCCCATGTTTTCAACGTTTATTTATCTACTACGCACTAAGTCAGTAGTCTAGCCTATATATCGCAGTGACTTATTAATACTGGCACGTAATTTTCGCGACAAAGTTTTACCCCAGCTTGTTTCAATGCTAAACGTGCACATATGCAGCTGTGTTTCATGGTTATTGGTAGGATGTTTCCAACTCTCAGGGTATTCGGGCACTGCCCACAATTCACAGACGTGTGGTTGACGAGTAACCTTATGGTGATTGGCACAGTCAAATGAGACCATGGAACAGAGCTACAGATGTACCAGTAGGAACGAAATGCTGCAAAAATCTTTTCGCGAACATCAGAGGCCTTTACAATTTAATTTTATGAAGTAAGCACTGCACATTACAAAAATTCAATTACTCATAGCCAATACTATAACTTATTCAAAACTTATTTTCTAGTTGGTTTGTCACTTTATCGAACTTCCTTTGACATTAGAATTTATTGGTTTGTGGACAAACAGTACGCCATTGCTTATGTGTTGTTGACCAAACTTGTGTTGAATGACAAAGTACAAAATATTTTTTGTTCTTTGTCATTCAACACAAGTTTGGTCAACAAATTACATATGTTTGGTGGATGTTCCACCTTTATAATAGAAGTGGTGAAATCTCAAATCTAAATCTATACGTTTTTGAAAGTCAACGTGGAAATCCACAAAACAAAATCATTGATAAAATTTGCCAACTTTATGACCCAACATATACCCAGAATGATGAATTTTCTAAGCGTGATCTCTTGCGCAGCAACTAAATGTACGATATTTCGGCGTCAGAGGTTGTTCTTTATAAATTCGTTTCTCGGGAAAGATATTTTTTAAAGAAATTTGGCAAAAACTATTTTTCTAGGACTGCTGTTTTTTACGAATTGGCTTCGAGAAAACATTAATTTTAAAACTAAAGCTTTAAGAGCTGAATTAGGTACCACGCCCTCCTAAGGAATCATTCACAACAATTATCTGGGGCGAGTTCGTAAAGTAACCTGGAGACTTAGAATCAAACCTAGGTCTTAATGAATACGGCTCTTGTTTATTACCACCTTACCATTTCGCTGAATTGTGTATTTTTTTAGAACGATACCCTTAGAATGACTTAAGTTATTGACACATTTACTGACGATGCACTGATAACAAAGTGTACTACGTTTGAAGTTTTATACTTGTGTCACAACACAGGTGTTCTTATGTTGTTAACCAGCAGTAGTAAGTAAATCACAGTAATAGGCTTTTAAAAACGTCTTTCAAAATAATCCAAGCCCTATTTCTTAAACAAAACAACCTACGTCAATTACACATTAAAATTGGCTGCTTTTATTTTCCGATACTGTACGTTGTTTGTCCTGATCGTTTTAACTGCTTTAAAAATATGTTGTAATTATAAATATATTAATGTGGGCTATGCAGTATTTCTTGTACTATATTTTCTATATCAAGGTAACTAGAAGATACTGGTATTGCCATATATAGGCTTACCGATAATAGGAGGCTGGTAATCGGCTTAACAAGATAGCCAAGATAATTACTGACAACACAAAACCTGCCATATTTTTCAGAAAAATTGAATTTTTACAAGCGTGTATAATTGCTATAGATCTTAATGAAGCTTGTATATTTACGCTTGAAAATATTATTTTTCTTGCAAATAATGTATTGTATTCTCTAATGATGTAATCTGGACGGAGAAAACTTTATACAAGGCGTAGCAAACAATGCATGAGAGTTAATTATAGCTTTATATCTGAACTTTATTTTTACCGAAATTTCATTGTGTATTTATACCTGTGGTGACATTTTTAATTCAACAGTTTATTTTTTGCTGTTTAAAATAATTAATTTTTCAAGTATTTACAGTTTAATTTTAACATTTCATTGCAAGTTTAATTTTTTACGTTGGTGTTAAATGTAATTATTGCACTATTCACAAACGTATATGTTTACCTGTGTAAGAAATGACGGGATCTTTCACCTAGAAAGAAATACAGACTGACAATAATAATAATGATTATTATATTATTATTATTTTTAAATAAATATAATAGGCTACGTGAATAACAGACTTAACGTTACATAAAAAATTACTGCCTAGTCACGAACCGCTCCTACAGGATCGGTACTGTGAATAATTTAGAATTGAGTGCTACACAGTTGCTTTCTTTTTTAATGGATAGCCGGGCAGTTAGGAAGATCCTTAAAATGGTCGGCAAACACATTCAAATAAGTTTAAACGAGTACTAGATATGAAATAAGATAATATTGACGCCTATGTGACATTTTTTCTTTTACATTGAAAACTGGAATAAGTCATACGCGAATTTTTGCTGGTTCCTGGTTGAGAAATTATAACCAATTAAATTAATGAGGTACCACTGGCAATCGGGGAACAGTGATTGAATCAGGTGTAGTACGTACGGATATTCCAAAAATGAATAAAATAATATTTACTTACTGGGTTTCTACCCGTAACTCACAGACGTACAGTATTTTGTCGCTTTTGTAGCAGTAACTTATTTAGTTGGTAGGCCTACAGTCAAATGTGTGGCACTCCCGTTCAAAAACACACTGCCATGTAGCAGAGCTACAGGTTCGCACCTAAAGAGTTGAAACAAGTAGAAGCATCATTCTATTAAAAAAAAATCATAGACTCTATTAATGATCAGTGACTATTCAGTCACTCTGATTTAATGTAGAAGTGCAAGAATGAATGTCTGGTATAAAATTTATTACATCGAATCACACCACTAAATGATGTGTGCTCATATCAGAAACCGATTGTTAGAGACCCTGATTCTCGGCGGAAAGAAATTTGTGTCATCGTCTTTCAATTTATTGTGCTCACGTAATGGAAACCAGTGATGCGGCGTGAAGTGTTCTAGGACAAGCGGCGATTGAAAATTACTATACACATTTCTCAGTTGCCTGTAGAACAATTATACTGGTAGAGACAGGTACACTCCACAACCAGCAGCGTGTAAGAAGCGAGGAACGTATTCTACAGTAATACACTTACATAGAGTGTACAGTCGGATATACTACTGCTTGCCTTGGGACACGACCAAGACTTGCCACTGATGGTAAAAGATTGGATGGATTTAAATCTCAGATTCTTGGGGGTTTCACCCGTGAATCACAGATGTGTGGTGTGGCAGTAACCTTATGTTTGGCAGTGTGGTATGAGGGACCCCTCTGTACAAATACATCTGGCCGATGTCCTTTAAGTAGATATGCACATGTTCCCGTAAGAAACTGAAACAATAGGGTGCAAAACCTTTACCATAAATGATCGGTTTCTCTTCCGTCACTTGGAAAGCTTGATTTATGTAAAAATATTTTTGCACCACTTTGTTTCAACGACTTATGTTCACATCTGCAGCTCTACATCGTGGTTATTAGGAGCATATATTTGTGTAGAAGCGTTAATCAGTACCAAGGTACTGCGATACCATACGTCTGTGATTAGCGTGTTAAGAAATAAGTAAATAGTTGCCAGGTACGATCCCAGGTGAGTTCAGCCCAGATTTTCCTCATATTTGAAATGTAGCTGACATTGCCGTTGGCCGGCGGGTATTCTGGGGGATCTCCCGTTTCCCTCGTCATTCTCATTCCGTCTCTTCTCCATTGCAGGACTTAATTTCTTGTCATCCATCAGGATATGCATATGCCTATGGGCGTCTAGTCACAATTCTGCACTCGGTGTATACGATACCCTGCTATAGGATATCCTCCCCAAACGCTATTTGTGATTAGTGTGTAGAACCCCAAAATGCTAGGAGTAAAGAGGTGCAAAAATCTTTCGCGAAAATCAGGGGTTCCTAACCGTTAGTAGCGGTGAGCGCCGAAGTGTTCGGCTTGAGTGAGCAGACACGAACCCGATCCAGGTCACCTTTAGAGTTCTCTTTCTGCAGTGATGAGGCCCAAGATAACTAACTATTCGCTTCACCGCCCTGGTACACGTGTGTGCTAGCTTTGCCCACTAGCTTTAGGCGTTTGTAGGCAGTGAACGAGTTCATGCTAGACTCACTGGAAGTTTGTTCATTTGTACAGTCACGAATATTTATCGTGTTCTTTGACCTACAGGCTAGGCTACACACAGTATCACAGACTAAATAGTAATACAGACGCGAAATGACGAAGCGGCTCATTTGATACGGGCGAACTTCGCCGCTTATTGGCTGCTCGAGGTTGCTGATACCAGCCCCGTGTATGTTTGGATGCTTCATATTACGGCAGGTTTCCTATTGGCCTGGCTGGCGGCTAGCAGGGTAGCTGCCTTACGCTGGTTGGCAGTAGGTGTTCCGCCATGTTGCTGGCCAGAGAAGCCATTTTGCTGGCGTGTATGACCGAGTTCGTCGTTCTACTGGCTATTTCACTTCTGTATACCCATATATTCTGTGACAGTATGTGCTCGAGTTAGAACGGTTTTTCTCGTTGGCTGCTGCTACAGTCTGTAGCAATTTTCATTCCATACATTCTAGCATGGGTCTATCTCCTTGTTATTTTGTAATTTTGCCGTTGTCTCAAAATTTCCACGGAATGTCTGATATACTGTGATAAGGAACATTGATTTCTAGCGGGAAAAGTTGATTATTTGCTAGGCTTCAGCATAACATGTATGTATATGACAAAATTATTACGTAATTGGCACGTCCCCATTTAAATGGGCCAATGATAACCCTGGTTATCCATAGGGACAGGAAAATTTCACGAATTCAATGACCTTTAGGCTACAATCCATTGTACTATGCATACTCAAGCCCCGTTTATTCGGTTGTTGTCTACTGTTCCACTGGGTATCAGCTAGTGGACAAATAGTCGGGGCATGAGTATTCATAGTACAATGGATTCTAACCTACAGGTCATTGAATTCGCGAAATTTTCCAATCCCTGGTTATCGAATTTCAGACGTCAAAGAAAGAAGCATTCTTCTGAAATTAATTCGAAAATTTTTCAAGTCACTCTCAGCCACAGAATATTTAGGAATACAGAAGTGAAATAGTCGGCAGGAAGGCGAACTCAGTCACACACGCCAGCAAAATGGCTTCCCTGGCCAGCAACATGGCGGAAACACCTACTGCCAATCAGCGTGAGGCAGCTGCTCTGCTAGTCGGCAGCCAGGCCAATAGGAAACCTGTAGTAACATGC
>PNEQ01044728.1:0-23558 GCA_003012365.1 Medauroidea extradentata | reverse complement strand
ATGTGGCTCAGCCATTTTTGGTTCTTGTTATTTCCCAAACATATGCTGCTTTAGAAAATATATTACGTTACAAGAAGTTCTCGCCTGGTGCATGTACGCTGAAGTAGCGTGTGACGTGTATATTATTCTACGGAAATCAACTTAACTAATATATGTTACGTTTATCTCCGAAAATAACACACACTTGGAATTACGTATCTATAATTTTAAAAATTCAGCTCGCTTGTTTGAAACATGATTTTTGGACCTCTCAAAATGGCTTAAAACGGCTTGTTTTTACTGCTGTAACTCGAAAAATACCACTTGAATACGAAAAGTACAAAACGAGATGCACGCGTTGACTTTCACTTCATACTATCCTAAAATAAAAATATAGGCTCACTTCCAAAAGTCCCATAGGAAAAAGCCTAAAACGACCAGTTTAGCGCGCTGCGAATATAGGCGACGTGCTTCTTGTTGAGCACGGGACTCTGTCCCTAATCGCTCCGCCGTTTCAACGCGTTTAATACGTCATTATGAAATCGGCACAGGCTACTGTTGACTTATGAGCTGTTGAGGATGTTACTGACGCAATGCCTAATGTAGCAGAAGTTTCTGGAATAGCTGTCGGTGAGTTTGTAACATGACGTGCTTGTAATATGCAGATGACTTTGAAAGATATATGCAAGTCATCTGACGTATGCATATGTTTTAAGTGACCACACACATACACACACTGACACAAAGTTTCATCCAGAGTGTGTGTTTAAAGCAAATAGGTCTACAGCACCTGATGAAGTTCTCTCGGTCTGTGCTTCATCATTTCTTATACAATGCATTTATTTGAACAGATTTGCGAACATTAGTTTACCGTTCATAACTAAAATACTAAGGGGAATATGTACGATCCACAATTTTTCAAAATTGTTTTGTTTTCTGTATATTTTGCACTAATTTGTTCCGTTCGTTTGCGTGGACGTCTTCATCTTTGTTTCAGGGTTATTGGTACGTACACTTATTTTTCGCGAAAGTAATTTTGTCCGACTTTGTTGTGGTGTCTTTAAGTGGACATCTTCAGTTCTGCTTCGTGGTCAGTGATTAAATATTTTAACTGTCACGACTCTTGGGTTTCTACCGACAAATCACGGACGTGTGGTGTTGCAGGAACGTTATTGTAATTGTCTTAGTTAAAAGAGATACGGCTTTTCACATCGACACGTTGCCAATAACCAAGAAGCAGAATTGCAGATAAGCCAGCAAGGCACGGAAACTAACTGGGCCAAATTTTATCCGCGAAAAAAACAAGGTGTCCCTAGTTATTTGTAGAGCCAATGATTTTTGGTGAAAAGAATCCTGCAACAATTTGTTTCAATGCCTTATGTGAAAACCTGTTTCTCTGCTTCTTGGTCAGTGATAGGAAGTTTCTAACTGTAGGCGTCTCAGGATCCTACCCGCAAATCACGGACGTGTGGTGTCGCGGTAACATTGATCTGGTTGGTGCAGTCAGATGAGCCACGCCTCTGCCCTATTATATTCTGCCAACAACCATCACACACCAAAGTTGCTGGAGTGCACGTAAGGCATTGAAAAAGGCTGTTGCAGAATTATTTTCACCAAAAATCACTGGTCCTAGCTATTGGCAGCGTGTCTTTGGGCAGAGGCGTCACTAATTTGACTGTAGCTGTCAGAATAATGTCACTGCGGCACAACGCATCTGTGATTTTCGGGTAGAACCCCGAGATGCGGAGAGTTGAAAACATTCAATCATTGATTATTAGAGCCACGATTTCATGGCGAAAAGATTTCTGTATCTATTCGTTTCAATGTCTTATGTGCACATGTGCAGCTATGCTTCGTGGTCAGTGAATGGTTGTTTTTACTCTTACTTGTCTTGGGATTCTACTGACAAATCACAGACTAAGATGCCACAATTGTCTTACTCTGATTAGTGCAGTCAAATGAGAGGACATGTCTGAACAATGACACGCTGCCAATAACCGTTATGCAGAACTGCAGATGTGCACGTACAGCAATGAAACAAATTGGTGCACAATTATTTTAACCAAACAACAAAGTCTCGGTTTGCTCATTATAATGGAATGAAAGGCTGGTGAGAAGAAACTGGCATACTATAGTTAAAATACTGTTGTTTGTGTACTTTTACAGCTTTTCAGATACTACGGTCGCTCAACGCTAAAACTACTTTTATATTCCTGTGCGTGAACATTAAAAGGGCGTTCACGAGGCAAAAATTTGTTATTTTATATTTTCACGGCATAATGATCGCGTAACAGACGTTACTTGTGACTACATTTCCACATATAAAACTTTTTTAACTCTCATAGTTTTCTCATGTTGACATGACAAAATAAAAATTTGCAAGTTACGGGAGCATGGTATTAACAAAAACCAAATGCCTTACTGAAATGAAATAATTTACACTAAAATTGGATATTATGAACGATATGCTGAAATTTTTAAAACACTTCTACTTTTTTAATATTACAATGATGACAATGTACTCAATTCTAGGCAATTTAAAAATATACAAAAGGACTGCTGTGGGTTTATAAATATTTCAGCATACTGTCCATAATATCCTATTTCAGAGTAAATTATTTCATTTAAGTATATCAGTTGGTTTTTCTTATTCATATATCCGCGTAACTTGCAAAATTTTACTTTGACACTATGTCGAGCAAATATAAAATTATGCATTTTGGCCACGTTAACACCGTTAATGCAAAGTTCTATGCTGTGGGTTTTTCTCATCTTGTAATAAATCATTTGCGACATGACGTTCTGTACAGCCACTATTTTATGGCGTAAATATCTTTGTACCGCGTGGTTTCAACGCCTTATGTCCACGTGTGCAGGTGTGCTTCATGGTCTGTGATTGGATGTTTCAGCTTTCACTTGTCTAGGGATTCTACTGCCCAATCATTGACGTAAAGTGTCACAATAACCTTAGTCTGATTGGAGCAATCAACTGAGAGAAGTGTCTGAACAAAGACACACGGCCAATAACTAGGACCTGGAATATTTTGCGAGTTCAACGACCAACCTGCTAGAATCCATTATCCTGTGTATACCGAAGCCCTACTATTTGTCCATTACCTGCTACTCATTCAGACAGCAGACAATGAACGAATAGACGGGTATTGGATATGCATATGCAGGTAATTGAACTCGAGAATTTTTCCTAGCCCTACCAATAACCATAAAGCAGAGTTGCCACAGTCACAGTAAAAAAAATTGTACTCATACAAAATTTATTTTTAACCAGTTTCAAAAAAAAGTTTTTTGTAACACAAATTTCTTTCTATGTTTACCAATATCTTTGTTAATCAACTAACACATTTAGTATATTTACAGATAATATATTCGATTATTAAAGAACATTTTTTTTTGTAAAAGTATGAAATAATTTGCAAAATGTGACAGGTCTCATAGGTTTACTTTATTTCAAATCGAAAAATTTTCTCAATACCATATATTTTACTAGCTCCAAAATATGTTTACGATATTTGTAACCACTTTAAACGGTTTGTGATATCTTACTTTTATTACCTAACTGATAATTTTCTGATATTAGTTTACAATATTTTCCTTGTAAATGTACAATTTATTTTTGCTGTACACGTAAGGCACTGAAGTAAAGTGGTGCAAAAATCTTCTCGCTGAAAATGTGTAGCTCTACTTATTGTGTGTAACGTTACGGCTATGTCGTATATGTTCGCATCTTATTTGCAGTTTGCATATCCCCTTCCGCCTAGGCCTCTTCCCGTCCCTCACTAGCACAACTATCGCTGACCTTCGAGTAACCGGTTGTACTTTTATTTCTTTCTCTAATATTCACTACCGGCATCATTTTGACCTTCGTTCGGTCGCAATTAGTTGCTGGCGCCTTCGTGATGCGAAACGATCATGAGATGAGGACCTGCGTCAGTTTTCCGCATTGCGCCCATGAGGCTGCATTAGTTGCAGTCTTTACTGACCGGGGATTCCCGCAAGTTATCCGCCCTGTTGGACTCGCTGTGATATATATATATATATATATATATATATATATATATATATATATATAAACGCACACATATATTCCCTAGTACTTCACTAAATTTGTTGGAATCTATTTCCCAAATAATTCTTTTGTTACATTACAAATCATTATTTTAAAGTTCGCAAGAAATTCTGGGAAATATTCAAATCTATAGGATAATATGTATGTATATTAACCAATAATTTTGTTTAGAGGGACACAATGACTCACCAGTAGGTACAGTAAAATTTTGCGTTTAAATTTTAAGCACAAATTATATTTCAAACGTACATACTTTTCTGCCTCGTTTTTAAATGTAATACAGTGCATCGTAGATACTCAATTTTTTTTTTACTGTTACAAACAATTGTAACAGTACGCACATTTCCTTCCAAAAATTATTTACGTGTAAAATTATACGGATTTCCTTCGTCAAAATATATTGGAATTCTTTGTAGTCCACCGAAATCATTGCTTTGTCGGAAATTGTATAGCTATACACAAATTACATCCTCAAGGAGGCATTCGGTGAAAAAAAAAATGAATATGCGTGTTATGTAAGTGTTACAAAATTAAGAAATTTAAGTCGTGGAAACGTTGGCCTATAGGAGGAATATGTGAGATAAAAAAGGACAACAGTCCATATTTCACCGAAAATAAACTGATATAGCCAAGTTGTTAATTACATGTAGCTTATTATATAGGTTTCAATGAGTCCTTACACCGCTGTAGGTCTTCCTAATTTGTAGTGAGTTGTATAAATAAAACATTACCTTCTTAACCACAGCATTGTGGCACGATTGGCAATTCCCTGCAAGAGTCACTGCAGTAGTGATTTTTTTTTTGTTTATGCATTCTAAAGTATTGTGAATGAAAAACAGTAACGTTGTAAATGTGCGATTAGTATAGTGTACGTATGATGGCATAGAACATACTCTTCTTGTAATTAACAGCACTTCTGCTATGAAATAAAGTCTGTATATTATTGTAACGATGATCTTCACAGTTCCCTTTACTCATTGTGTTCAAAAAGGAAAACGTCCCTTCAACTTTGAATGCATATACCCTCATCTACAAAAAATGTATAAAGTTTTTCAGGCATTGTTCCAATTCCTTAAATCCTAACAAAAAATGTATATTTGTAAATTTGCTCTTTCAAACTATACTTCAAAGGCAAAACAGTTTTTCCCATTTTCCCGAAAATTGACCGAAGTTGAAAATGTACCTTCTTCATCTCATCCATTCATAGCGAAGGCACAAAAATAGATGATAGTGGCGATTATGTACGTACGTCGAGGGGGTACGGGGATAAGATGTACTGACAGCAAGATGAAACTTTTTTGTGATCAGAGCATAAATATTTTAAATTTAATTTCTCCTTATTACAATCACAAATACAATACTATATTCCGTTATTTGAAAAACATATACACTGTCTGTTATTCCAAGTATGACCATTGTAATTACGTTAGAAATTATTTAGAAAGTATTTTTAAGGAGTTTCTTGTAAACGTAAAAAAAAATAAAAATGCACTTTGGAGAACCGAGAACCAACAAATCAACTATCAGGAAGCAAAGACGGAATCCCAAAGTACCAGAACTCAAGAATAATAAGTTACTAAGTGGATCAATAAATACATCCACTGATTTTTGTGAAAAGAATTCTGCACCATCATTTTACAATGCCTTACATTCAACTCTGCTTCACGGTTATTGGCATCACGTGCATCATGCACTTGACTGTACCAGAGAATAAGGTTACCGAGACACGCGTCTGTGATTTGCTGCTATAACCCCAAGATGGTAAGACATCCAATCACTGACCGCGAAACAGAACTGCTGATGTGCACGTAAGGCATTGAAATGACTTGGTGCAAAATTAGGCTCGCCAAAAATGAGCGGTTGTATTAATAAACAGACAGCAGAAACACCACGGTCGTAGAAGAACAGGTCTGGACCCTCGCCTATCTACCAGTGTATTTTGCTTGACCCCCTTTTTGTTTGGCTACAGTTCACCAAGTTACCGAGAGTGTTGTACATCTTCGGCGCTGCAATCAGGGCGGTCGGGCTTAAAATCCGTCCACTTTTTTTTCACGTTAACATTATAAAGTAAATAAAGATTGCTGGAGCCATGCTTTAGGATTGTGAGAAAAGGAAGTATTTCATAACTTGATAAAAAATTCGTTTTGTTAAATTGTTTTTCTCAGTGGGAGGGAAGTGGGGGAGTTTGAGCCCGACAGCCCTGATTGCAGCGCCAAAGACGTACAGCATTATCGGTATCTTGGTGAACTGCAGCCAAACGACAAGGGCGTCAAGTTTCCAGGCGAGTGTCCAGACCTGTTCTTCTACGACCGTGGTTCACACGGAAAGTGGAATCTATGCAGCTGGTTGTTGAACCCTGTGAAGATTTCCTACACTTATTTATTCATCGTAAGGTTTCAAAAAGCGCACTGCATTTTCTAAAGGTGGCTTATTTCACTGACAATGCAGATTAATACATCAACAAGGATTAAAATAAAAATAAACTCACCACGTCCTGAATGTGAGGACGTGTAGAGCCAGGAGTTTGGTGCGAAAAGATTTTCACACCGTTTCGTTTCATTGCCTTACTTTCACATCGGCAGCTCTTATCTCATGGTTATTCGCAGCGTGTCTTTGTTCAGACACGTCTTTCATTTGTCTGCACCTATCAGGATAAGATTATTGTGCCACCATGCATCTGCGATTCGTCAGTAGAACCACAGACAAATAAGAGTTCAGTGATCAAGTAACTGGCCATGAAGCAGAGCTGCAGATTTGCACACGAGATGTTGAAATCGAATAAAGTATTTTCGCCACAACCTCATGGTTCTTGTTAAGATTAATTCTACTAGGCTACAGGTTAGAAAGAAATTGTGTTTTCTTATGGGAGAGTTAGGCACAGGGAGAATTTGAATTTCTACCGCTAGTTTCGCTGCTATCGCAAAGGAACAAGAAATAATACGAAAATATAAAAATTAAATTAAAATATGCTTGGAAAAGACAGAAGTAATTTAAATTATATTTTTAAGTGAAAATAAACCAATTTCGCGTTTTAAATTATAAACTTTATGTAACGTAAATTTCAGGAAAACTCTGTGCTTGATTAGTTTACACCACTATCTGATACCAGCGATCAAGCAGCAGAAATTCTTCCTGTGACAAACTTTTAAAGTTGATTTTTCTAACCTGTAGTAGAATTAATATTGTGTAGCGACATGCGTGATATTGTGTTATTGAAGTGCGGAGTGCGTTCAGAAGAGAATACTTGCTGTAAAGAAGCTCCGGGACACCAGAGCATTTTGAAATGACATTGTCAATTTAAATACACAGTTTATTTGTACTAACTTAAGGGACAATTGCTCAGTCAAATGAGAAAAAATAACCCTTAGATCGCTCTAAGTAAAGGGCTAGGAATTTTCTCTGCAGAAACGCCTAGTGATGAAACATTCGGTTACATCTTCCTTTAATATATTTCTTATGCTGCATATTAATCTTGGTGGTCTGGCTACAACCACACGGAGTAGAATTTATGGATTGTGATGATGATATTTTTGAGAAGGAAAATTTTGATGTAGATGCTATAGGTCGTGTTTATATCGCATTACTATAACAACGAAATAGATAAGGGAACGCAATATAGTGATTGTGATATTCATTAACGGCGATATTATACTCCAAGTGTCTTCTCTACTTGGTCTATAAATACTTAGTAGCTACTTTTATACTCTCTTTTTTAAGAAACTACCCAACGTGCACTATATTTGTATAGGTTAAGAAAAGAACACAAAATCAATACATGTATTAAAATAGAATTTAGAAATCCCGAAAATTAGTTAATAATTTATTTTTCAAACTATAGTATAAAGGAAAACTTCAACCAGAAAAAAAAAACACGTGTCGGACCATTAGCAACGCTTTCACAAATAAATTAATATTGTCATGGAAGTCTGAAAGAAAAATTAGTAAGAGTAAAGCTCTGCACACTAATTGAGTGGCTTTACTTTTCGCGAAAATATTTTGCTTCTACTTGTTCCAATTCCTTACGTACACACCTGAAGCTATGCTACGTGGTCGCTCACTGGTCCGGTGTTCAACCCCGCTAATCGCGTACATGCGGTGACACAGTAACATTGTTCTGATTGGCTTAACCAAATAACCGACCCCTCCACACAAAGACACGCCGGCAGTAACACGCAGCAAAGACACATATATGAACGTAAAGCTTGCATTAAAACGAAGTGGTGAAAATATTTTCACGAAGTCCACCAGCCCCTAGCTCCGAGGTAGGCAGCGATGTTGCTGCGTGTCGGACATGACCAAAAGTTAGAGGTGTGCCAAATTCGAGATATTTGGTGGAATAAAATTCAAAGCTTGTATATACGAACATATGTCAGCTTGCAGTCTAGTATGCTGTTAGATAGTAACGCGAAATTTACACAGCGCATTTTCTGTCACTGAGTTCATGTTACAATATAATTAGAGATAATGGTTAGAGGCACGAGTATTTCGCGTATTAATCTGGTAGCAGTCTAGACTTCTCAGTCCTATACGCACACTGGCCAGAGTAGACTATATATTGGCTCCTAACCGTACAAGTGGATAGCCCCACGAATTATTTTATTATTTACTACTGGCCTGCAACCTCCAAAGGTGTGTTAAAACAGCTGTCGTCTAATCCCGGAAGTTACAGCGATATACAGGTTATTGGCGTTCAACCTGACCTACAATTATTACGCGAAATGTTCGTGCCTCTACGAATTAATTATGCTTAGCGATGACGGTGTATCGCGAAGATTTTTTGCGTCAACATACCCTTAAAAACATTCTAGTTTCTTGTGACATTTATGATTAGGTGATATACGTCTGACACAATGTAGCTGTCTGCAGACCAATAATAGGCATCATATACTACAGGCAGGATTATTTCGTGTATTGATTCCAGGTCAGGTTGAATGCCAATAATGTTTACTTCATTACTCCTTCTGTGATTAGACGACACCTGTTTCAACACATCTTTGACGACTGCAAGCCACTGATAAATAAGGAAACAAGTCATGTTGGTAACACGTGTTACGGTTAGAAGCCTATGGATATTTGACTTTAGCCAGTGAGTGTATAGGTCTGAGAAGTCTAGGCTGTTGCCAGATGAATACACGAAACACTCGTGCCTAATCTATACCACCCTACACTTCGTCGTCAGAACACGGTATACTCTATTTCGGAAAACTTTCTTATGAATTTTGACAGTTTTGAGGGCTCTTAGTTTCTTGTGGAGTACATATCTGATGGAAAGTATGTGAAAATGTCATTGTGAAATGATCAAGTGAATTTTGTCTTGCAATAAAATTGACATTACTTAAATGCTATCAGTGAATTCCCAAAGAAATTTCATAATTGACTAAGTTTACACAAATCATAGTATGCTGAGTGCAATTCTGATGAATAGAGAAAATGAAAAACTGCGAAACTCTTTGCAGACCAAACAGTTTCCAAAATACTGTACCATTATGTGATTACTTGGCGATTTATTAAATGTTTCAAGGGAGACAAGTGTTCAGTATCATCATAAAATAATTCTCCTCATTGACCTAGTCCAACGTGAACACACCTTTAACTCCAGCAGAACGTCCGGCAACGTCATCACTACACTGGAACTTTACAAAACCATGTTCAGTATAAATCACTCTTTCTACTGACACCCTAGTGGCATTTATTCCTAGCCATGGACTAGCCTCGGACTATTTGTTCGAAGAATAGGCGAGGTATCTTCAACGAACGAAAAAACAGTGTATAGTCTGTACGGGGAATCCTGTACGACCATCTACCATCATCGCGGGAAATACATTGTGTAACAGCTACATCTGGTTTTAATACGTTTTAACTCAACGTCACGTCATGACTGCTTTGTGGTATAATCTTCACACTTTTAAAACCTGTTCGAATTCCTTCTATTCAAGATTAAAGTCGTGTTCCAACTGGCGGTGCCAAAATACTCACGTGGCTTGTTATATCTGCTAACTGTGATGATGAATTATTTTATCCTAAGTTTCGCTCTTCGTCAATATCTTACCTAAAACAATTTGCCAAATGATGGTTTATTTAGTCGCGTCGACTAGAAACTTACAATAAACAGTAAATTTGTAGATTTCCTAGACGCAAAATTAACTATTTTTAGAAGTGACTTGAATAATATTCTTTTAATGACTTGGTGAACGCTTCATTTTTAGTATTTTACTATGCTATTGTTCACTGACCAAATGTTTAGAACCACTGATATTTTGTTAAACGTATTTTACACCAATTTGTTTCAATGCTCTGCAGTTCTAATACGTGGTCAGTGATTGGATGTTTTCAACTCTCTGAGTCTTGGTTTTATATCCACAAATCATAGATGTGTGGCATCACACTAACCTTATTCTGAATAAATAAATGCTGCCTCTGCACAATGACACATAGCCAATAACATTGAAGCATAACTGCAGATGTGCACATTAGGCGACGAAACAAGCAGGTTCAAAATTCGCTCTTCGAAAAATAAATTGCTCTAGAAAGATACTATGAAAATATTTATGTTGAACTACATTTTACTTCAACGGTTCAGTGATATCCTGTATTAACGATATTGACGTGATATTTGTGTGCGTAAATGTATGTTTGTGTGTATATGTGTGTGTGTGTTTGTGAATATAAGTATTATAAGTTTGATATAAATATATATATATATATATATATATATATATGCGTACTATACATACACGCATGTATGTATGTGCTAAATGGCAATTCCTTATTTCGCGATAGTTAAGGACAGGAAAACACGACGGGATAAACAATTTGCAGGCTAGACTCGACAGTCCTGTGAACACTCGAACTTCGGCTGTTTGTATGTACAGTGCATTGGCTACTTCCCCAGTAAAGTAATAATTTTTCCTTAGAGCCGGTAGCACCGGGGATTCATAGGCGGTTCGAGATAAAGTGAGTACTGTAAAAAAACCCTGCTATAGTTATATTCGTAGCTTTCCGCGCGTAACAGCTAACGACAGGAAATGTCTAACCCCTCTGAACACGTCACTTGATATTTACGCGTGTTAAGATAAATTGTACAGTCGGTAGGAATATATACAGTTTGATAAAAAAAGTTTTTTTTAGTTATATAAAATGAAGTAATGTCGATTTCGGTTGCTTTTGTTTCAGTATTGTTGTGTTTAAATAATAAAATACGCGGAACGATATTGAGTAATTTCGCTGCCAACCATACCAGCAATAATGTAACTATAGTTAATGTTGAGTTATATGCACAAACAGCTAGTGTTAATTTTCAACGGTTGAATTATTAGTGCAAATTTGACTTTTTATCTCTCAAAGTTTTCGCGTAATTGCTTCTTAAAGTCATATTTTGCATGTTTCCGTTTTAACGACTACACTAAAACCAACTGATATACCAAACTCAAAAAAATCACAGTGTGTAAAGACATTGCAGGCTACAATGTCATCTCAAAAAAAAAAAAAAAAAAGACTAAGAATTATTTGTATTTTAAAAAAATATTGAATTTTTTTAAATTTTATTTTCAGTTTCAGCATTTTTTTAAATTCAAATCATTTTTATTCTCTATTTCTATGAGCATGACACTGTGGCCAGCAATGTTTTTATCCACTGGGATTTTTTTTTTAGTTTGGTATATCAGTTGGTTTTAGTGTAGTCGTTAAAACGGAAACATGCAAAATATGACTTTAAGAAGCAATTACGCGAAAACTATGAGAGATAAAAAAAAATTCATTAGAGCCAAATTTAGTCACATTTTGTGTCTAAAGTAAGAAAAAATATCTGGTACAAATAAAAAATTTAAAAAAATGGTGATGAAAATTGCGGAAGACCGCGCCTTTAATAATAATCCAACTGTTGTGAATTAAAAGCAACATATTTGCTAAGTTACATTAAACATTGTTCCCTGCGTTGATACCTTCTGCAATGTCTGCACCATAGCTGCAACTAGGCCTTCTTGCACCTAGGTGCAATACTCAAGTTTCTTCAACCAAACGGTTCTGCTGGCAGGTGTAACTACAACTTCTGCACCTGAGTGCAACACTTTGTGTACCATCTCAGGGATGCAGAAGGTGCAAAATAAACTTCTATAGGCGGGAGCGGTAGGCTAACAAGACTTTACAAACACGGTATACATGTCAAGGGTCAGTCTACTGAGTTAACAGAATGTCCTTCCGTAAGTATTCAATAAAATTTGTGTCAAATTACTTCTACAGTGTAGACTTTTTTTTTTTTTTGTTTCTTCAAGTTTAAAAATATCAAACAATACGTGCGTTTCTTATTGAATAGATGATACACTGAAACACAATAAAACTGGGTTTGCAGCATTTTAGGACCTCTCCTGACAGTAACACGTTCTTAGTGACACTGTTAGCTGACTGAAATCTTAGTGTCCATATAAATAACTCGCCCATTGCCTTGATTCTTTAACAACCTTAGTCATTGTGTAAATACTGAAGCTTGATGTAATAATATTGAACTATATGTATAAACGGCCAATGCTTTTATAATGGTTTATTTCTCGGAGCTTGCAGCAATAGGACCGTTTTTGTTCCTTACGATGTGTTGCTCGAATAAAAAAAGTGTTCACAAAACCTAACAGCAAAGTAATTTTATGTAATATGAGGGTGCCGCCCCTATTCCTGAAAGTGAAAGGTTTGAAGACTGAAATGTTTACAAATAAAATATCTCAGTAATACTTAAAATCAGTTGCATAATCGTAATTTAACTCCAATCCGCTTTTGAATATTGGGCAAAATACTAATTTTAAACTAGATTTTCAAGGGATCATAAATATTCACTTGTCTTGAAAGTGGCTCATACATTTTCGACTTATTTTTTCACAAGGAATCACCTACCTTAGTTTGGGCTTTTAATTTCCTTACGCCCTGTATAGCTAGTCACCTGTCGAACCTACACATATACCACCACTAACTTTTCTCTTTTTATCACGGTACGACAAACATTTCTACAGGATCTCATGAGTTGTTTCTTCAATGTCTTGAAAACTATGAAGATATAAGTATTTTCACTAAAAGAATAAATGAAAATTCATGTTCATAAATTATTTCCCCACATTTTTATTCCTTTAGCAACATTTTCCTCTCAGTGCAGTTTTTTATTTTTTCGAAAGCAATATCTTACAAGACGATAGTCATCACAGCCCCGCCGTATCAGATTTAACGTGTAAATCACTATCCTTGTTTATACCTAGCAGTTAGAAGCTGATCAAACATCTTCTCTGCCCTCCACAATTTACACATACTATATTCAACGAATTCTATTATGCCTACAGTTATCATCTATAACGTTTATTACTATTACTC
Organism: Medauroidea extradentata; assembly: GCA_003012365.1. Taxonomy (NCBI): domain Eukaryota; kingdom Metazoa; phylum Arthropoda; class Insecta; order Phasmatodea; family Phasmatidae; genus Medauroidea; species Medauroidea extradentata. Next base: position 10,147 of record PNEQ01044728.1, on the reverse strand, counting down.
GAATTTCTTAGCTTTTATCATGCGTAAGCTTCTAAAAAAGAAAAAAAAATGTTGTTACCTGTCACCATGACGTAAAAACGTACCGAAGCGACAGTTTTTATCGAGGACAATTGTCGTCAGATAAAATAACTCCAATTTTGAAAGGTTTCGTTTGACTTGTAATACTGTCTTACATCTTTAAGATGACAATGTCAAAGGTAAATTGAAATATAAAGTTTTCTGGTAGCGCGTTTTTAGAGTAATCTATCGCGCCCGAAATAAAATGTACGAAGTTCTGTCGTCAGAGGTTGTACCCCAAAATTATTGCATGTCACTCGTATAGTAGGCTATGTTTCCTACATATTGTCTACGTTATATATTTATTTATGCATTTTGTTTTCGCAAAATCTGCAATTCTCTACTAATATATCAGAGAACGATGCGCGATACAACTAGGCGTTGGCGAAGTTGATCGGGTTTTGAGGCAGTGCTGCCAGATCATGCATCTCAAATTTAAACATACATAATGAACATGTCCCGTTGTACATACATGCAGCGGTGACAACCTGACAAGGTGAGTTCACCCCAGATATTTTGCAGATTGAGACATCGAAGAAAAAAATTAATTTAATTTGATAATTTAAATCTCCTCTTTGACTCTCATATATAGTTCGAAAATGGCCTGATGGTAATGATAATATGAAAATAAATTATATACATTGATTTTTATTTATAAAAAGAGCAATTCACACAGTTCGACACATCCATTCCATCCATGCAATTTTTCATTAAACACACGAAATTCCCTACATTTTGACGACAATGCATCTAAGACAGTGGATGCAGATAGCACAAGCTTACTATGTAAGTGAATCATGGCGTGTGGTTTTAATGGAGAGGGGATAATTCTCTGGAGGCCAGGAGGTGGAACTTACACGTGTCAGCTCGCGACCTTGAAACAAAACTTCCCCCTTCCCCTCTTGCCCCGCGCCAACAACTAACTATGCAACCCGGGCCAGAATCACCTTTGCCAACCTTGGCCCCTCCTCCAACGACTCGTGGAAAGAGGACCCGGAAATTATTCATACCTCCCCCCACACTTATCCCCCCTCCTCCTGCCCCCTCCTACTTGACAAGTCAGTAACGACCTTTGAGTCACAGCACGCAAGTAGCCGTGCGTTAAGTACGGTACATGTACCATAGTTACTTGCAGTGTGCTTTCACTTGACAGAGATATAAGGTTAATTCTACTACATGTTAGGCGAAGGTGAGTGGACTTTGCGTCTCGTCGTCACAGAGGTCTTTTAGAGAGGGTACACGCAACTTTACAAAAGGGCAGGAACTGGAAGAGGAATCAGCCATGGCCTAGGTTAAAACACCAATCAATCATTCGCCTAGAGCTATTGGAAAATTGAAGTTATGAGGGCCGAAGCAGGGAATCGAATCCGGATCCTCCAGTCGCGAATGAGATTCCAAAATGTTACCCTTACTCCACCTAGTTTAGTGATACAGTTTCGCCCGTTAGCCATAATTTTATTATTGCCTTTTCTAAACCTTCGACCTTCGATAAAGAAATACTGACGAAATCGCTGCAGTACTAAAGGCTGCGGGTGTTTGTGTAGTATCAGAAGATTTTCTGCTTTCTAATAAATACTTCGAGAATAAAACTTTAATTGTGATAAAAATAGTTTAATTAATGTTAGCACTTTTTTATATTTCTTAGTGATGTAATAAGAAGAATTTCAATAAATTTTAATTAAAATAGTAATTAGTCCGTTAGAATTGTTCACATAACTGTAAATATTTTAAGACGTGTAGGAAAATTTAATTTAAACCATAGGATCTACCCACTTAGTGAATTGACAATATGACTACGCAAAAAAAAATTAGACACATGTTACGAATAATTTTCAACGTACGTATTAGAATAAGTATTGCGGAGAGAAAAAAAAGTAATTTCAGATTACTTTCTTACAGATGATTAATTTTTGTCTGGTAAAATTTTGTTCACTTTAAAAAATTTTTGAAACTCAAACCGAAATAATATATAATCAAAGAAAAAATAAAAAAACACAGTTTTTATTATTTGCGCGCAATAACATCTAGTACAATGCATTCTAATAAACAATTGAATAAAAGTCAGGAATTATAGAAATTTAACTATGTGTGTGTATTATAAGTGGTAGATCAAATGTTGTTAAGTGTCGCAGAGTGTTATAAACATTTTCGATTTTTTTGCTACTTCTAATGAGAATGTTATTTAACTCGTTTTTTTTTTCAGGTCTTCTTAATACACATTAATTTTTTTTATCACACATGCGTTACACCTATCATCTAGTAACATTTGGTCTGTAAAACTGATGCCAATTTTTAGTTCAACGGTGAAATAAATTTGTAAGATTAAATGTTACTGTAACTATGCAAATTTAAATTGCGAAACATATATGTGTGAATAAAAATACAAAAAAAATTATATGTCAAATCTAATAAACTAATTGTAATTAATAGGGCCACGATTTTGTCGCGAAAAGATTTTTGCCCCACTTTGTTTCAGTGACTCACGTGCACATCGGCAGTTCGGTTTCAAGGTTATTGGCAGCGTGTCTTTGTTCAGACACGTTTCTAATTTAATGCACCAATCAGAATAAGATTATTGTGAGTTTGTACGTCTATAATTTGCCAAGGCCAGTGAGAGTAAAATCATCCAACCACAGACGATGTAGTAGAGCTGCAGGTGTGCACATGACGCATCGAAACCAAATGTTGCAAAAATCTTTTCGCCATAAAATCGTGGCTCTAGTAATTAAACATTATTAAAAGGGAATATTTTAGACAGTGCAATTTAGAAACAATTTATAAATATACTTTTTGTTAGACAGTTATTTGAAATACATTTTTGAACTTAGTGTAAGTAAACCTCCTTTATAAGTAAATATCGTAGCTATATTTTTGTTTAAAAAGTTACTTAGTATTATCCACTTTCGTGAAAATTTATTTGTTAACTACTACGCGTTTAGACGCATATCCTAAAGTTAGCGAATAGTCTTAAGCGCAAGAATACCAAACATTTTACAGGACTAATCAAGTTAGGGAACTGTTAGTAATAAACGTGGTCAGTTATAAAATAAAGTATCGCTTAGACAAAAAAAATTGCTTGTCTGATTATAGAACTGTTAAATTATGGACGAAAATAAGTTTCGTTGTTGCTTTAATAATTATGTTGTTAAATGGAAACTTTAATGCAAACGAAACGTCTAATCATGATCGCTGTTGACACACTTCTGTGACTTTAGTACTTTCTTCTGACAAAAATGCAGTGATAATCAACAAGTATATTCATTATGTACGTACATAATACTAAGGCCTGTGTATCTGGCGCATTAATATTATTAAAGCATTGCACGATTTGTTTTACAAGTAATACCACTTAATTTAATCCCAATATGTCTACCTACGAAATAACACATATAAAAGCTACGCTGAAAGTAAAGTAATGTAGTAGGAACCATACTTTGGTTAAAATAGGTACAACAGTCCATATTGGTTTTCGGTAATATCTGGATTGTTCCGACAGCAATCTGTTCTGTACAAGTAACTATGTTCTGTAGAAGTACCAATATGCTCTGTAGAAGGAGCGAACAACATCTTCGTTTTACGGAACTTACTGTTACCTCTATAGAGCAGAGTCTTGTATTATCTATTCAGAAGGTACCGAAAGCGAAATTGCATTGCTGCCCTATATTAACAGACGTATGGTTCCTAAAGAAGTATTTTACTTTCAGTGTACGCTTCTAAAATTATAGAATAACAGGAATTACTTTAAGCCCATTTACATGACTCAAATTGGCTTTCTAAGAATGCTGTCACTCCATAATCACCACCTAGATTTGTAAAAAAACAAAACAGGCACGCGCTGGACTTAACTACATGCTATCCAGTAATTAAAGTGTAGGGCCACTGCTTCAAGTCCCACAGGAAAAATACTAGTGACAAAACACTGCACGCCAGTTAGTCCATCGTAAATAGAGGCGATACGGTTAGGATCAAGCGAGGCAATATAGACCTTACCGATTGCCTGTATCCATGCCTCAAACGAGGAAATTTGCATCCAGTACGTTTGTCTCGTTAATTAAATATTTGTATAATTCCACGACATTGTCGGGATCACCAAACCTGTTTCATATACTTTTGGAAAAACGAGGTTATTTCTACAGTATGTGCCTGTTAGGTTTATTAAACAATGTTGAGTTAAGTGTAACATGACATGTTCTGTTATTGCTACAAAGCTGCGTGATTGCAGTCCCAACAGTCTGTATAACTCATCCTGCAGACAACTCTATCCTGCTACAAATAAAATGGTTACTACAAAAGTAATATTTCAATAGTATTCAGCGTTTTATTCCAAGTGTTACAGGTTGCGTTACAAAATATTTCTACTGCATTTTTGGTCGACACATTGTGCATACCCATTACTGGATTGATCTGTAAATACTCTACAGATATTTTATTTTAGGAATACTAATATTCTGACAAAAATGTACAACATTTTTATGAATTATTTTCTTAGCTCCCTTTTAAATTCAAGCAACAGATAGGGGAAGTAATAAGGTCACATTACCATACAAAGGATGTTTTATTAAGTGTCAAATCAACATAACAACTACTTTAGGCTAGGATCGTATGTCGGGGAAAATATGCACTACAAATGTGAATGTTTATAACGTATTTCCGCCAACAACTAACGGTCTGCTCACATACACGAGCAGTAACACTATTTATTAGCGTATAGTAACTAATTAGTGAAAAGAGAGAGGTATATATATTTCGAGTCTGTATTTACTCTATTGTATGTGCTCAATTAACTACACAATCTCTCTGTACATAGCACTCATTAACTGTATAGTCTCTCTCGCTGTACATAAACAGACACACAGTATATTATATACATAACATTACGTCTAGAGCCTCTAATGCTACTGCGTCACGCCGTAGAAGTATGCAGAAATCTGTAAATGTATGAGCCGGCGCTACATACCACAGTAGAGAAACAATGGATTGTATTACCACGACCATGGTGCATGTTTATGTTCGTGGCAGAGGTCGAATGAAGGATATAGACAGTGGATTTTGCGTATGTCTGCAATTCACTGTGTATTTGTACATTTACAATGAAATGTGTTCAATTTATAAATATTAAAATAATATTGTTGGGTATATGTGTTTGACTTTTTAAAAATCTTTCAGCGAAATGTCTCGTCAGCTCAAGTGCATGCATCTTTCGCTCTGTATAGACGTAAATTGTGCTGACGTCATGATTCCTCGCAATATAACACTGCTTGACTGCACAATGAGTACCGGTACGCACTCGGAAAATAAGAATCGTGTCGTTTCTCTTTACGAAGTCCTAACTGTTTGACTCTCATTATGAATATATATTAATTACTACTTGTGCTTAGAAGTCTCTGCTTCGCAGTTTGAATGGTTAGTCAATTCTCGGAGAAATTACTTTTCAGGTCAGTTAAACGCAATAACTCTTTATATTCATAGAAAATTCAACACGCGATTTCTTAAGAATTGACACATTGAGGGACTTTCAAAAAAATGTTAACCACTGGTAGTTTCTTGAGAAATGTTGATTTTAACGTCAACGACAAGATTTCTCAGCAAACTAGTATTTCTTCAGAAATTTATTGTATAAAATAATTTTTTCAGGGTATAGAATTTATTTTTTGTCGGTATAACACGTAATTTCTTTAGCATTTACTCGAAATTGAAGCTCCTTTGCTATAAACATGTCAGAGATATAAATAAAACATCTCTATTTTGCCAGTGAGTAAAAATAACTGTAGCGGTTTTACCTTTTTGTTATGAAAAACGCAATTCGTTATGATTATAATATATTCACCTAGTTAATTATTCTTTGGGGAATGTTTACTGCAAACAACTCCAAAAGCGACGATTTTTTTTGGAAAATGTGTTAGGCTATAGCAATGTAGTTCTGATGTCTTGAAACAAATATTTATCGCTGGGATAGCTTTCATTTTTATGTGTTTCAATTTGAAAATACCCATCCTGATTCTGGTTGCTCCAGCTGAAACGGTTAGATTTTTACCGTAAATATGTTGCAGTCAAATATTTTGTCGCTTCGACGCTTCCTCCATCGATATACCAAAACTACTACGTAAAAAAACGTACAGCCAAATAAAATGTGAAAAAAAAACTGATTGTTTCCTTTCTTTATCCCCATAGTGAAATTATTATCACTTTAAAAAACATTTTAAAGGATGTGGTAACAGACAAAATACTTAATACAAACTATTGTTTGATAAATGCATCAGGCGTTATATTTTAAAGGCGTTGTGTTTTTTAGTCACAAATCTGCTCCGATTTACATTACTTCAATACATTTCGGCAGTTCGGAAGGCATTTACGTTACATGTGTCACTAGCAATTGCCAATTGTCCGTGAGTAAGTTCACATGGTTTCCAATTTCATACCCAGCGTGGATTGCAATGCCACTCAAAGAAAGAGAGTATTTGTGTTTCATATCTGCCTTTTGAAGTGCATTTGGATACTCAATGTTAATCGTTTTTCTGTCTGGTGCGCATAATAATAAATCATAATACTTTGGTATTTCGTAAAAATGTATTATTCTGATTTCAATGACTTTTCTAAAATATTTTTTCCCCAAAACAAGTTTAAAAAATAATACTGAATGTATGGCACTTAAAATTTCTTATACGTAATATTATTACTATTGACAACTATAACCGTGATTTTGTTGCAAAAAGATTTTTGCATAATTTTGTTTCAGTGTGCATGCACATCGGCAGCTATGTTCCATGGTTCTTGGCAGCGTGTCTTTGTTCCGATTAGTCTCTCATTTGACTGCACCAATCAGAGAACCATACGTCTGTGATTTGCCTGTATAAACCCAAGACAAATGAGAGTTAAACCGTCCAGTCACGACCATGAAGCAGAGCTACACATGTACACATAAGACATTGAAACCAATTGACGCAAAAAATATTTTCACCATAAAATCGTGGCTCTACTGATAACTGTTTTAAAAGAAATTAACCCCAGTATTTTTGTGTGCTGCAACCAAATAAAACGTCTCGTGTTTTTATGAGTTACCTATATTGCCCTTGTCATAGGTCCTTGTACAATATTTGGTGATAATCTTTCGTGTGTACAGGCTACAGTCCAAAGAGGTTTTATTTATGAGTAGGTTGGCAAAAAAAAAAACGAGTGTTGAAATATTTCTCCGTAATCATTCTCTTTTTCGGGCGAATGTAACATTTTGATGTTTTCACCTACTTAATTTTCGAATTTCATAAAAACCTGTATTTGATTTCTAATATTTACATAAGCTTCATTCTGATCAAAAAGTCATCTCGATATCTCAACGGGTATAAGCTGTACAGATAATTATTTGAAATCAAATGTAATTTTTTTGACAGCTTTCAAGGACGAATTTCGAAAAATTCTGAAATTACTTTTTTTTATATTTACGTAAGATTTATTTTAAAGCAAAAACCATTTTAATACGTCGACTGGTTTAGGAGATAAGTGGGATTAATTAAAAAACACGTTTTATTATTTTAAGAGCTTTCAAGGACGAATATCGAAAAATTGTAAAAATACTTTTTAGGTATTTACTTGAGCATAATTTAAAAAAAAAACACCTCACTATTTGAAATGGTTTAGCAGAAATCACGGATTAGTGAAAAACATATTTTACGGCTTTTCACCCGCTAAATTTTCGAATTTCGCAAAATCTAAAATTTTTCGAATATGCATTTCTTTGGGCAATATTAAATTTATGATAGCATTTTCGGTTAATTAGATATCAAGGAATCTATTAAAACACATTTCACCCCTTTTCACCCCCTTAATTATCGAATTTCGAAAAACCCTTTTTTAGTGGGTGCCTACGGGGCAAGGTGAATTTTCCCTCAAAATTTCATGGTTCTAGGTCCAGTGGTTTGGGCTGTGCGTTGATGAGTGAGTGAGTGTGTCAGGACACTTCATTATATCTATATATATAAAAATGAAAGCTGACTGATTGACTGACTGACTGACTGACTGACATATCAAACTGCAGCCCAAACCGCTGAACCTAGAATCGTGAAATTTTTTGTGGGGGTTCCCCTCAGGTCGTAGGCGAGCGCTAAGAAGGGTTTTTTTTTTTTTTTTTTTCGAAATTCGACCTGTAAAGGGGTGAAAAGGGGCGAAATGTGTTTCCGAAGAAACGTCGATAGAGCTCGAACCCGACGGCCTATCATCGTGATTTTTACTTTAATAGGAAACTCGTAAAAATACATATTGGCCATTTTAAGGATTTTTCGAAGTTCAACATTTAAGGGGCTGAAAAGACCTTAAATGTGTTTCCAATCAACTATCGATATCTATCGAACCCTTCGGGATAGAGAGTTGACATTCACTTCAAAATATTGCTTACGTAAATACCCAAAAAGTAGTTTCAGGATTTTTTAAAATTCGACCCCCAGGCAGTAAAAAGGGGCAAAATGTGTTTTTAATGAATCGTCTATATCTTTGAAACACAATTGGCTATCATCGTGATTTTAACTTTAACTTGTTACTTTTACAAATGTCTATGACAGGACTCAAAAGACGTTTCGAAATTCGTTATTTAAAGGGGTGAAATATGTGAAATGTGTTTTCGAGTATCCTTCCATATCTATCGAATCAATCGAGATATCTTAGTACTCTTTGCTTTAAATTGGTGCTTTTGTAAATATCCCAAGTACCACTTAAAATATATTTTCAGAATTCGGCCCTAAACTGGTTAAAAATGGGGTAATATGAGTTATAGACTCACATTCGATAGATATCGATCCCATAGTTTTTTATATAGAGACGTGATTTTTGTTTAGGATTAATGCTTATTTAAATACCTAAAAAGTAATTTTAGGAATTTTCGAAATTCGCCACCTAAGGACGTGAAAAGGGGTGAAAAGTGGTGAAAAGCGTTGTCAATTAATCGTGGATATATCTTGAAACCAGCGGGCTAATGTTGTGTTTTTTACGTCCACGAGATACTAATAAAGTATTCTAAAACGTGATTAAAGGGTTTTTCGAAATTTACTCTCTTAAGTGGTGAAAAGACCTTGAACGTGTTTTAGATAAATCCTCGATATCTATCGAACCCGTCGAGATATACAATTAATTTTTGCTCCATGATGATGATTACAGAAATTACCGCAAAACTGTTTTCAGATTTTTCGAAATTCCATTTCTCAATACTGTGCAGGGGTGATATGTGTTTTTTTTTAGTGAATGATCGATTTTGATTCGACTGAACGGGCTAGCGATGTGATTTACACTTCAGTTGGATAATTATACAAATGTCTAAGACGTAAATTAAAAATATTTCGAAATTTGACACCCAAAAGGGTGAAAAAGCACAAAATTTGTTTTCCATTAACCCACGATATCTAACCATTAGCGATATTGAGGTTTTGTTCGCGTCAGAGTGATGCTTACGTAAATATTTTTAAAAAAATATGTATGGAATTTTTTTTCTTTATAAGAAACGTGATTATTAAGAATAAAACTTAGTTGGTCAATAATCAAGGCAGACGATCCGAAAAGCAGGAACGAGCAGCGAGAAACACCTTATACTGGAGTTTCACTACAGTAACCTATCGAGACGTAGTGTTGTACAACCTCTATGAGCCCAGGACACAGATATTTTATTTATTTTTTCAATAAATTATATTTTCATGAATCATTTCGACGTTACATGACGCAGTTGTTTGTCACTCAGGTATAAATTCCGGGAGGTTCTGGGCTCGAATTCCGTTAAAAGCTGCGTGCAAACGTTCAATTCTGGCACACAAAAACTACAAGGCAGATCGAATTAGTGCAATTTACATGTAGTCTTTAAAAGGGGTAAAATTGCAGTTCGCTTTCCACTTATGTTCCTCTATACAATATCAGCTAACATATCGTCGGTATACTGCTAAAACTGATTAAGTCATAAATGCTATTTCGTTTAAAAACAGTATTAAATTGTAGATATTAACAAAAATGTGGTATGTTACTATACTGTGACACAACAGTACGAAACGACGAATAGACTTTAAACTTGGGCAATTGTTCGTGAACAACATATACATATTCCTAGCATTTTTATAATTTT
>PNEQ01044727.1:40480-50495 GCA_003012365.1 Medauroidea extradentata | reverse complement strand
GAGTTTAACGCAGTATAGAGTTAAGAAAATTATGTAGGTCTACCATTTTTGTATTTAAATTTTTTATATATGTACTATATTTTTTATATACTACTGTAATTCCTAATAGCGGACACTTCTCAATACCGGACATTTTTTTATGCACCAGAGGTGTCCGGTATTGGGAAGTTTCACTGTATATATATATATATATATATATGTATATATATATACACACACACATACATAAAAAAAAAAAATAAAAAAAATAAAAAACTTTAAATGTATCAAAACATATAATACGGTTGAAATATCACTAACTAGCAATCTCCCAAATGCTGTGGTTGCTACACTAATAAATAAAAAAATACGCAGAAATTTTTTAAACTATGAATATGTGGATTCTATGGGCAAATCACTGATGATGTGCAGTACACAAAAAGCTACTATAGGTGATTCGGAATAAAGTGAGCACTCAAAAAAGCCCTGATTAATTTCTATTTTCTGCCAGTTTATATCTTTCCGCTACATGTAAACATCAACATTGCCACGTGCTTTTATTTACATAGGCTTGTACAATGTTTACATTTACTTTACAGTGCTCCGATAAATTTTAGCTACAGTATGTACTCATTAAATGCACGGGTGTTGAATATGTGTTATACGCAGTAATAATCTAGGTTATAAATACCTGCGAGTAAACGTCTTATAACAATGGTTTCTCTGCGTCTACTCGAACGGCGCTAGTACAGTTACGAATCTCATAAATGCATGCACAATATATTCGAACTTTTAAATTAAAACCGCCACTAAAAACACATACGACACACGCAACTCAAGAATTCAAGTTCCGTTCAGCATACTGTAATGAACAACGCTGACGCACGTAAAGAGAAACAATAAATAACGTATTTTCTTAATGTGTGAAACAGGGGAAAAAATGCTGTTTCTATTTCCAGATACTCAGGCTGGCGATCATTAAACATAACAACTTACATTACTAATGACATCACATAATTTATCAATGATATTCATGAACAATCACTTCTAATACTTTTACATGTGTTTATCAGAAACCGATATTCATTACATAACGGACAAACAAACTGAATGACGCAATTCGCTTACAAGTGGCGAAAACTTAACTCTGGTGCCATCTGTCGGTGAAATTTTAAACTACCTTTGTAGCATGAAGAGTTAGTGGCATGTGCCAACGATAATCGATTCGGTTGCGTCGCTTTGTGCTGCCGCTAACTAAATAAAATTGTACAGTCAGTAGGTATGTCGGTAAGAACTTAAATAAATATTTTAAAGTATATTAAATACAGAGAGGTCGTTTGCATTTGATGTTGTTTCACTAATGCTGTATTCAAATAAGAAAATACACGGAACTACATGCTGTTATTCGCTACCAACCATACAAACAATAATGTAACTGTTGTTAATGTCGACTTATATGCAGTAACGGCTAGTGATTTTTTTCAAAGGTTAAATCTTTAGTGCTCACTTTATTCCGAATGGCCTATATAAGTAACGATGATACATCATGTTCAAAATGTAAACTACTGGTTTCTTTTCCAGATTTTCTAAACAGGTTGCATTATACAGTAGAACCACATTCTAACATTTCTGGATATAACATTTTCCTGCATATAAAATCACTTTTCTTTGGTTACACCATTTCTCCATAAAGCATAATGCTTTCATTTCCTCTGTATAACAACACTGGTATTTTTAATTTCCTGTATATAACATCAATTTTTTCTTGAACAATAACCACAACTGGGGCAAAAATTTTCTTAACAGCATTATTTTAGCTATAATGAGTAAGCTGTGTAATAAACACAATTTTAGAAAACAAGATGTGTGGGAGAGTGTCATAAGTGTACATTACAGTTATATTTGTGATAGTGATTATGAAGGTGACAATCATGAACCTACAGAAGACAAGTGGGAAAATGTCATTTATAGCAGGCCCGCCTTATCTCTGCGGCATTTCGTTCCACAAAATCCGTGGATAGTGACAAATGTGTACATTTAAGACACCTTAATAACTTACATAAACCCCAATTAGGAATGTACAAAAAAATTTAATCCCTAACCTTAAATAATGCTATATTTGTGCGAGGTACAAATCTTTAATACGTTCATAAAGTGTCCCACAACATTTAGATATCGTAAAAATTACACAAAACATGTGCAATAAGGTGCATGTAGATCAAGCTGCAGCCACACTGCGAGGACATGGTGATTTGGCAACAGCGCGCCAGGTGGTCGGCCATTGCTGACATCGCAATTCAGCATGGCCTGATGCGATGCGCCAAACTATCTATTCACCCTACACTGCCAAGGACGAGCGCTGGGCGGAGAGGGAGTGTCACCACAAGCGCTGATAGAATGGCATTTGATATCACTATTTCTCGCATGTAATGCTTACTTTATCTTTGTCAACTAAACACATAAAATAACAGCGGAACAAGCACAACTACGACTACATAGGCGTGAACATTTTGCAATTGTCTGTAAATATTTCTTGCCTGTATGACATGCACATAAATTACAGAAAAGATCAGGATTATTAATATATACATAAAATATTTTGACCAAAATTGAGTTTCGTTTTTAGTATAACGACCATGAATACACTAAAATTAAATTGGCTGAATTTTTTTTGCTTTTTCGGTGCAGTACTAACACATGATCTTATTTGTCGTGCTTTATTTTGTGACGTACGAATGATACACTCATTTTATTCTGTACCTGCGGCCAACTTTTGAAACAGACACGGTGTCTTTTATTAAATGTAACACTTTCATTTTGACAGTCAAACTAAGAGCTATGCTGCCTCTCATCGGTTTAGAAGGATCACTACAGCCTATCTTTTTAGGAAACATCACGCTGCAGGCCTCGGAATCATGCATAATTGCACAGAGTACATGTACTTCAAGGCCGTGCCCTATGTGCAGGCGGCAAGCAGGCAAACAAGACAATGTAATTAAATACACTTGTGTGTTCTGCGTGGTAGCGGATTGATATCAAATCATTTTGTTTTGGAAGTGTGCCGCAAGCAACAAGATGTATGCTGGTGATGTTCTGCCGCCTGCACATTCAACATTGCATCGCTTCCTTGCCGCTCCCGTCCGCTTGCCAACAAACTTAACTGCGCGCACCTAGCATACTGTGTAACAAAGCAGATAACAGTGACTGACAACACAAGACTACCTGCTCTCGTACACAGTGAGTGGCGCACTAGTAGTTTGTGCGGTAAACTGTGTGCGGCATATGTGAAAATACAATTTCTTAAGTATTTTATGTTTATTACAGGGAAACGAAGGCCTCTCGTAAACTGTGAGTGGCGCACTAGTAGTTTGTGCGGTGAACTGTGTGCGGCATATGCGAAAATACAATTTCTTAAGTATTTTATGTTTATTACAGGGAAACAAAGGCTGCTAGGCAACTAATTACATCATAAAATTAAGTAAAAACATGTACTCACAGATTATCAAGGAGGTTGACACTACAGTGTCTTCTCTTCGCCGGACGAAACCATGCGTGGCGTAACATAGCGATTCATGATTCCACGCAAAATGTGTCTTCCTTTTCGTGTGTGTAGCTGTCAACCTCCATGATACTCTGTGAGTACATGTTCCTATTTAATTTTAAGATGTAATTATTTCATGTTTATGTTTTAAATTTTTTTTCTTATTTTCCAATTGTGGCTGGTGAAACATAACACGTTCTGCAGCGCCATTAATCTATTAGGCTATGTTACTGTACGTGAACCATCAAATTGGAAGTTACTTTAGTGTAATATCCACTTATTGAAGAAAAAATACTCTTTCCTGCTTATAACATTTTCCTGTGTACAACATTTTTTTTCACAGGTACCTTGGAAAATGTTATAACAGGGTTCTACTGCCCTACTGTATTTTGTTAACAATATGAACATAAATTTCCAATTAATTTTTCATTGAAAGTTTGTTTAGAGTTAATGTTGCCAATAGGCACACAGATACCATCCATACCATCCTCTGTAACTTGCCACAAATGAGAAGAACATTTCACTGAAATTTTCTTGTATTAGGTGTAAACCATGAAACTTTAAATTTGTTTTCACATAAGTTAGTTCATGATGCTGTACAATTACCTACTTGAATTATAATACTGTATCAGTCAAAAAAATTTAAAACTTTTTTCAACCCTTACTTCTGTACTTCTGTAATGTATAGTTTTAACTTAAAGATAGTTACAACCTTGACAATAGCAACTTTCAATTCTGTCAGAAAAAATAAAAAATTTAATAAACTGGTTTAAAAAATTTAATTAAAAGAAATGGACATTTTTTGCATACTTAATGATCATAAATGGATGTCATTCTTTACTAGAGAACTGTAATTATTATTTGCACATATCTTCTAAAAATGGCTGCTCCCAAAGACACTTCGCCGGTTTTCTCCCCCTTTAAGACTTGACACCTCACCAAGGTCATCATTCACTCAATCTGATTTCAACATGTAAGTACTGAAACTGTTTCACCACTGTAATTTCTTGTGTCCTCACTATTTATATACAATTAAACTTCACAATTAGGAATGATCAAAATTACACAAACAGAGATTAACCAGTTAATGCTCGAAAGTGTTGGCAAGACACATCCATGGTAGCCACTGTACTTTACACGTAGTCAAGGTCACAGGACATCAAGTATTCCTACTTTGACCACACTCACTATTCCATAATTTATCAGGCCAGTCAAATTCAAATTATGTTCGCTAAAAATTTACAGCCCACTCTGTGGTTAAGCTTTTTTCTAGCATACTATAATTTTATTCCTACCACATCTACATACCAATATAAAACTTTAAGTATTATGAAATATCATTTAACCATCCTGTACATTACCAGGCCAGTAAAACTGCAAATCCTGCTGACTAAAAATGCAACCTACCCCGTATTTACTCATATTCGGGTTCAACAACCGGCAATATGTGCCTATTGTAACTATCATTTTGCACCTGTGTACGTTTGGTTACTATCATTTTGCACCTACAACATCTACCATTCAAAGTAAATTTATATTTTTAGGACAAATAATTTTCCTATTCCATAATTTACCATGCCAATAGGAATGCAACTCCAGCTCTCTATCACACTGCACACTGTTTCGTGTTTATTTTTTTTCTTGGCATAATGAGAGACAATAAATGCCTTTCATGCTCTCATGTTATTCCTTTGAGATCTACATTTCAAATATAAACTAGGTATAATTTTACAAAAAATTAATTTTCCTGTAATTATCAGACAAGTAAAATTTAGAATCCAGTTTACTGTCAAATCGTGCTCTATTCTGCATTTTTTTTCACGCCCAACAAGCAGTAATAAGTGCTATAAATTTATAGGCACAATGTCTCCCTTCAATGTATATTTTTTGACTAATTATGGTATTTGCCACTGTAAATAACCAAGCCGGTAATAATGAAAATCTTGCTCACAAATTGAGCCCTGCTCTGCATTTATCCTTTATTCTGACCGAACAAGAGGAGTCAAGCTACTTTGGGTGCTCTCATTTTATTTCTGCAGCAGCTAACTTTTAATGTAACTGTTTATATTTTACAATTAATTATTTCATTACTCCATAAAGTGCCAGGCCACTGAAAATTCAGTTCATACTCTCAAAAAGTTATGTAGCTCTTGTTGCATGTTCTTCAGTTTGAATTTAAAGTTGGCCAAATATTTCTTCAAAATAAATTATTCTACTATTAAAACATTGTATTTCTTTTAAGTGTGTTATTTTCAACTGCTAGTGTTTACATAACAAAAAATTAATACAAAGATTGGGTAACAACTTTGCGACAGTATCATTACCAGGTACATAATGTACTGGTGACTGGAACATGTGTGTCTGTCCGATCACACTTACACACAGAAACACACCTATAGAAGAAGTTGTCATGATATATCTATATACACGCATCAGGCGATCTTGTACCAGGAATCCAACCTGAGTCCTCCAGACTATGAGGCAAGCATTATACCAATGTACCACCTCACTCTACATGGTAACACAAGAGGCGTGAATGGCTACTTACGAAGATGACCAACCCATCAGTGGGTTCTCCCAGCGTTCTCGAGTCTCAAACTCCATTTCCCAATGGTGCGTGTTGTCAGTTCCAGACTGCATGGCATTCTTTGTAGGCTTGAATATTCGCACCAACCTGGTCTTGATATGCTCCTCTGGCACACCTGACACAGTGCTCACATCCATCTGCATCAACATACAAAACATTTCATAAAATCACAAATTTAATATGGCAACCCAAAACACAATGGTCTACTACTGCTGAGGCAACTAATTTATGTATTCACTACTTTCAAGGACAATCCCAAAAAAGTTATTCAATAAAATTTGCAACATAAACATAGAATTTCTGGCTAGTTGTTAGGGTATTTTGTTCTTATATGTATTGTATATTCATACACACAAATTAACAACAAATGCCTTACAAAATTTATTAAAAACTGACAGTGAAAAACTGTGCACACTGGTAGGACCAAATTGCTATCGTCAACTTTCAAATACTGTTCACAAAAATTAAGTGATCATATACTTGAGAGTTTGAGCAGAAATTTGGACATTAGTGATACCTATACATAATTACTGAATTTTAAGAGTACATTACTACACAATTCTGAATGCTAGAGCACTAGATACACAAATACCGGTACTTATTAGGACAAGTAATAACTGTTTTAAGTAATAATGCCTGCATACTGTTCAATGTTTATAAGGGTTACAAGCAGCAAACTTATTAACATCATCAACTAGGCTTATGAAGCTGGTGCCAGCTGTAAATAACTTACACTGGATTCAGGGGAGAAAAAACAAGTTTATGCATAATGCAATAAAAATGGAAAACTATACCAGTGACATTGGTACAAGCATAAAAAAATAATACTTAATTTATGTATAAAGCACTAAAATAATGTGCAGTGTTTTCATAGTCTTTATGGGATTTTAAGTAGTAAAGTTATAATTCTATTTGTGGGAAGTATGGCATAAAGCAAAAAACAAAGTCATATCTTCCTGTTTTACAAATCAATGTATAGTGATATGTGTGCAGTAGTCTTTGGCCCCTAGGTTAACTAATTAAATAAATAGAAGGTTGAGGTACTCACACGCTGCTACTCCTTGATAGTTTCATACACAAAACAGACACATTGTTGCACGGTTGTGGCAACGGTCACACTAAGAGGTCTTCTTAAACCTGTTCAGTTAAATACATTCGGCAGCCATGTTTGATCTGGTTTAAAGATAAACATGCTAGTGAGGTTACACGACTAAACAGAATAAACTCGATGAACTTTCTAACCTCAACAAGCTTAGAAACTGAAATGTACCATATTTAATTATTATCACATATACATTCAACATTCGTGACTTTTTAACTATCACATTGCCTCTAATGGCAATGCTGCTGTGTGTCAAGTGGATATAACTATTTTACACTTAAAAGTTAATTTAACTTAATGAGTGCAAAATGCAGGCCATACTTAATATGCAGATTGTTATTCCCAGCAACCAATCAGGAGAAAATTATCAAATATATGTTGTTTGAAACTACATGTAAAATCAGTTTACTTTGAACGAGAAGAGACTGCGATCTGAACTTGTTCATAGCTCGTGTAACCGCTCCATAAAATTGAACATGTTTAAGTGAAGTAGTTCTGCATCCAGTTTGGACGCGGCCCAAATCTCGACAAACCCCAGGTTCGACATCAGATCATTGCAATCGTAGTACCAGAATACCCTACATCCCCACATCTTTTCAAACTTGAATATTTAAGCCACACCCTAGTTCGCTCCCTGGCCGCTAGGGCAATCAACCATGATTCCACCGCCGCGTCATGAAGCTGGCCTAGCCAGCAAAACACCGCGCAACAATATGTCCGTCATTTTGTGTGTGTGAAACTATTAAGACGTACCAGCCAATGAGTTTCTCAACCTCCTATTTATTTAATTGTTTTACAAATACTGTGTTTTTCAAGACTCAACAGTCTGAAAAAGCCAGAGCCATTTGAGGGTCATCAAATGAATAGGCCTACTAAGAAAGTAGTTAGAAGTGTGTGTTCTTTTAATAAACAAACATATTGGAAACACATGTAGCAGTTTTACATAATAAAATAAAGATATTTACAGGGGCCAATTACAGCAATGTTCATCCTCCAGGTTAGGACTTACTTTAAAAATTGGTTACACTATTAACAGTTACAATTCAACATAGCATTTGAATGTTAACACACCATAATAACTATGTATAATCACAAATTCTATGAATCTTAAAATTCATCAGTATCAGCAATATTGTACTAAGAACAAAATACAGTGAAACTCCTTTATAACAACCCCTTTTATAACAAGCACCTCTCTATAACAACCCTTTCCTCAGGAACCGTGGGGTTTTAAAATAGGGATTTTTCTGTACAGTTAAACCTCTTTGTAAAGGCCATCCCTATGTAAAGACCTTGTTCTAGGGAACCATGAAGGGTCTTTATAGAGAGGTTTTATTGCATCACAAAATACAAACTGCAGATTTACAAAGACAGTACAAAATTTAATAAAACTCATCATCAGGTTCAATGATATGTGAATGTGTTTTTGCCAGTCTTTTATACTCCCATTTCTACATAGACAATAACACGGCCATATTCATATAGTACCACGGAGGTTGCTAAATGGGAAAAGACAACATTTTCTTCTTGAATCAACTGCTACTGCTGCAAATTTTTAAAATACATTTTCATTCAAATTAAGAAACTTTCCTCCACTATTCTTGAATTTGTATAAAATGCCTAAACATGATGCATTCTTCAAAGGACAATCAGGCAAGTTTAGGAGGTTGCAGTAAAAATAAAGGAGTGGTAAATATGTGTGAAGAGAAAATTTTATAAAAGAAAATTCATAGAAATTATGTCAGTATACTTTTAAAAAATGCTGATATATTTTTGAAAAGCTCACTTTAAAACTGCTTGAGAAACCTAAGTGTAACTCCGGGTAGGGGAGGTAAGAGCACTAGTGTTTCAGGGTCGCTGTGTGAAGGCAGTGGAGGGGAATTTTTTTTTTTTTTAAATTATTATAGATCAGAAATTAAAAGAAAATTGTTTACAACAAAGAACAGAAAATAAATCATACCTGCTCCAGCCAAATGGCTCCATCAGGACAACAGAAGAGGAATAAACATAAAACAGTAATATGAAATGTGAAACAGAAAATAAACTTATTAGGAAAATCGTGAAAAAACCTAATGAACAAAAAGTCAATAAACAGAAAGAATAAATACGAGAACAGAAAATTTGAAATACATAAACAGCAAAATTGCGACTTCGATTACGTCAAACAGAATGAAAAAGGTGCCATAATTTGGCAACAGAATTATGATGATGTATGATCAGAAATTATCATACAGCACAGAAAGTAGCACCACAATTGTGGTAGAGTACTGAGGTGCAGAATGTAAGTATGTATTTATTTATATCATAATTTGAACCATCAGAAAGATGTGGCTATATGCCATTTTCAGGGTGAGTTAGTCAGGTGTCCGGTATGATACAACAGAATTCAATAACTTAGTAATTGGGGACATATTAATTTAAATTCATCCTTTCGAAATTTAAATATAAAATAGTCAAGGAATTTTAAAGTAGAGTCATTTGTTTATTTTCCTGGCTTGTTTGGTTTCAAATTGACCACAGTAAAATTTTAATTATTTTTGATGACATAACTTTTTCTTGTATTTTGACTAATTTTTGAGTTTTGGCAATTTTAGCATATTATTAAATTTTCCCTGGTGAAGTGAGTAACTTCAAGTGTTGCAAGCTTCTCCAGGCTGTAGGATTTCTGGCGCCGACGTTGTGGTTGATCACTTGCTTCATGGAATTCTCTCCATGACGTAGGTTATTGACGCACGTAGGTCAGCCATCACAGGGGGTTGCTTAGGGTATTGCGCCGCGAAAGTAGTTCCGCTGTTGCGCACCTTTT
>PNEQ01044727.1:0-40380 GCA_003012365.1 Medauroidea extradentata | reverse complement strand
TATTTTGGAATGCTTTGTTTCATGTTTTACGGGTAATTTTGCTGGTTTTGTTCAATTTTGGATACTGTTGTATCACTCCGCCGTGGTGTGCTATTTGTTACCATGTCCGTTGCCATGAGGGAACAGTTGGTGCCGGGCGCTGGCCCGAGGCGGTCGTTAGTTGTAGGGCAGTTGGTATGAATAAGTGTTTCATTATTACCTTGTTTTTTGTTTAACTCACGGTCAGACATGGTAACGCCGGACAGCTGACGGGTTTATTTGTGCTTGGTAAATAACCGCCTTTTGTAAGAAACTTACCGAATCCAAACATCTGTTAAAGTAAAAATAAATCAACAGTTGACTGAGTAAGTGAGTTGTTATTGGTGAAATCACAATGGTTAGTTAACCCTGAAAGTAACTTAAACTGAGCTATCCGGAGCACGACGCCAAGCCACATAACCTCAACGCTAAGGGACAACAAACAATAACAATAGACCACAGCAACACGCAGCAGACGCGGATGCGTCACAGTAGAAACTAATAGCTGTACTTAGGTATTTACAAACATTCCAGTCTCTTCCCCTTCTACTTTTCCCCCGATACCCTCTTAAACCTATTTAACTGCCGACTTTTACAAAATGGTTCATATTTCCGTAACCAACTGGAAAACCTTTTTCTTTTTGATTTCTTAAAGTATGTTCTATAAAATAAAAAGAAACAAAAATTATTGAATTGATCAGTTTAACATACACATTGTGCTATCTACTTTCACAAATTAACACATTAAAAAATCACAAGAAATGCCACATATTTGTAATACAAGTAAACAAAATGCATTGCATGTTCAAAATTCCTATTCATATGACTTATGAATAGTAGTGTAAAATAAATATTAATTACACATGTAAACAAAAATATACGTTACTGTCCTCATTCCCGTATATGACCAATAAATATACGGAGAAAACCTAATTAATTGAGATGCTACAACGGTGCAACATCTGGGGACAATAGCAATGACTAGCACATGTACAACTTGCTGTTATGGGACAAGTATGTGATCGGCAGTATGTTTGTTCTACGAAAACATATTATCAAGTAACATCTATTGCTTTCACATTTTTCAGACATATCTATTGATATGCCACTATATCCTCTCGGTGCAAACGAACGCTCGTTTCTGACATGCAGTTTTTGTCACATCAATATTTCCTAGTTTGATACTATGAATTTTGTATATCACAATAATATACCTTGTAGATGCGCGGTGCAAAACGACACGAGCCAGCCAACTACACACTGGTTGTCACTTTCCAGCTGATGAGACTGTACGCACTGCTTATCGCGATGGCCAGGATACTTGATCGCTATTGGTTGGGAGTAGTAGCGGGACAAAGGAGAGTACCTTGAGCTACAATACAAGCATGGCTATAGAGCTAGTAATGTATAGTTAGGCCGCAATTTGTCGGGCAAATTACGAATAAAAAAAATGTACCATACACATTGCCGAGTATTTATATGTCAAGAGCTAAACAGCAATGTCTGTGCTGTAGCTAATTTATTGTAAATAGAATTTGAGGTATAAAAGCATATTTTACATTTTTGTTCTTAGAATTCCAATAAAACGAAAAGTAATATAATTCAATATGACCACTGAAACCGAGCCTTAAGTCAGAGAGGTGGGACGACTGTAGCTCACTTCTTTTTTTTTTTTTTCGAGGATACACTTAGGTTTGTCGAATAGTACTACAGTGACATTCTATTGCAATGTAATAGTGAAAGCGGTTATTACAATCAGAGCTAATTAATTTTTATTTTTTATAAGGTTTGCAAAAGTAAAACTTAGCAGATAATCTTTGGTTTTCACAGAAATCAGCACCAAGGTGTTTTCTTTTAATGCCAGAATAGTACTGGACCATGATCTTTATGTAATTGGCATACTGTAACTGGCATGTTTTGTAATGCTTAAAATATTATTTGCAATACTCTATTTTGGAAAAGTGAGCTTATATGGAATGAAACATCATTATTTAATAAATAGGTAGATTTTACTTTAAAAGCAATACTTCTATAGCAAACCTTAACTTAAACTATACAAGAAAACAATTAACTTAGGCCTACTGGTTGGTCGATGGTGATGTAACCCTGCAATTCTTTTTCATGACTGACTTTCTCTGGGTTGACAACTGCCTCCACGTCAATCAATTTGGCTTCTTTGACTTTCGAAGGTTTCTCTGTAGCATACTGTACAGCACTGCTCGAGAGCGCCCGTTTGCACCTAAGGGTTGAACAATCAAATATTCACTGAGCCAAAAAACACCAAAGCTAAGAGCAACATTAATGATTAAACCCCGTTTGAAGTGACTACTATCACTAAAGACTAAACCATCCAATCCCTTGTACCATCTAGGCTACGAGTGAAAACAACAAAAACCCAAGTGTCATTACTTCTTTCAAGCCAGCCCTCGTATTCTTGCTACCATCATAAAGGACCAATAGGGTCAGTTACTGTTATAGTGAAAAGGCTTCACTTTAACTATTAACTTATACATATGACCTAAAATTGAAATGTAAAAAGTACGGCGTAGAATTGAAGAAAATTAAGTCTTGGCTATAATTCAGTTAAGCCTATTAAAAATTAAGCATATTCAGAACTAACTTAACTTATTAGATTGGACATAAGTTACTGGACACACACACACACATTAACTACTCCCCCTCTCTCTCTCTCTCTCTCTCTCTCTGAGTGTGTGTGCATGTATGTGTGTGTGCACATGCGTGCATTAGTGAGTGTGTGTCTATATTTAACACACACATACAAAAACACATTAGTATTATCTACAAAAACTTAATATCAGGTAGCACAATAAGCTTGAAAAGAGTTTTAAGGAAAAAGAAGCTATTTTCCTGATCATTTGTAGTTATACCCTTCACTGTTTTCCTAGCATTATCCTAACTAGTGCTGAATATGTGAAATAAATAATTTTCAAAACTTTATTTTAGTGTTTCCCTTAAATTCTATAAAGGCAACTAAATAGCTGAAACCCATTTCGTACGCATGTCGATGTACTGGCATAATGTAATCCCAATTTTATAAAAGAATGTTTTACCACACAATAATTTCCACTCCCCAGCTGCATAATAAAGTACAATTCAAATGTGCGCTCATAAATATGCTATCATGGGTACCTGATATTTTTTTTCCAGCCTACTTTAAATAAGCTTCTAGTTCAAGCTATTAAATAATTAGATTCTGTATCTAAACCTTAAAAATATTAATTTAAACAAGTAACCAAAATTTAATTAAATGTCAAACTTATAAATAGCCTGCAACATATTGTGCTGTGAATTGGCTCATATTACATAATATTTGGATGTATAAGTGTTAATTTCAATATCAAGTTGTTCTTTGTGCATTTTTATTACTGCACATTCTGCTATCATATTTTACTACAACTTGTTAAATAAAGTATTAAAATTCAAGCCACCTTCAGGTCTATATAATTCAGTATTCATTCACATGCAAGGTTTTTTGAGCTGTTGACGTTGGTGGCTGTAGGCTATAGGTCTTTTGATTTTACAGGTATAGGCCAGCTTATTAACGAAAATTTTTTATTTAGTGTTTAGAAATAATCCTATATAAAGGATATTTTTCACTAAAATAGGTTAGTTTAGGCCAGATCTCGACTCTCGCAGTTACTCTCACGGTTACGTCATATTGACGCCAAAGTGAGTGGTCTTCGATCATCTCAATTTGTTTAAAAGAGTGTTAAAATGAGAGCAAAACAAGAAAGCAAAACAGCTCACTCACTGGCACTCTCTCATTTTCTCTGGAGTACGCCATCTATATTACATCTGGGTCATTTCATATCAAATCATCTAGGGCCATGTGCTTCAATGTCACAGATTTTGTTCAAATTTTTAAAGGTATGCATAAAGTAAGAACAAATCAATTTTTTCAAAATTTTTGTAGGAAAACCTGAGGAAGGAGATTTTTTTTAATTTTGAAATCTTGCAACAATTTATGTTCTCTAATGACCTACATCAGTTGACTGAAATTGTTATAATTCTTTTGGTTTTTAAGCTATCAGGTTCATTTAGGTGTCCAATGAAATATAATTTTCAGCTCTTTTACGTACATAAAGAAAACATGGAAGAAAATATACGGGTCACATAGAGCAAATATTTCAATATATAGACATAATTATCTCCAATTAACAATTACTTACAGCGAGTAATTGCATAAACATTTTCTCCCCTAATATATATTTAAATACCTACACAGAATTTAAAAAATTTGGCAACCTCTATAAACAGCTGTTTTGCCACTTGAAATACAACACCAGTAATTCAAAATTATTTGAATTTCCTGCAAAGTTATTAAATGTGTATCTAACTGGTATTAATAAAATTTAAGCATGCACTTATAATGTGTGCATCATCCATCTCGTGCAGAAGTGTACTCTATCCAGAGCGTATTCTTTAAATCGAGACACGACCTTTGGTTGGATTTGTTTAGGTAACCTAACCTAAATCTGTAGTAAGGTCAGGTACCTAAACAAACATACCCTAAACTAACCTAACAAAATATTTTCTATCCGTAGGACTGCTAACCCCTATTGAAACATTTTTCATCAGTAAACTACACCTGTAAAATAAATTGCTTGGCCCGTATACGGTGAGTAACTACTCTTTACATTTAACATATTGGAAGTGCAGGTTATGTTATACTGTTGGTGCACAGGTGTATTATACTGTGTTCGTGCATATGTCCATTGTAATTCAGCCTTCAGCAGTTAAAAGCCCAACATAATCTCATGACAGTCCACTATCTCTAATGAATTTTTAAATACACGCTACATAAACCGTATTTTTTTTCTTTTCGTCCCAAATGAAGTGAAAAAAAAAACTATTGCATGAAGAAATGTTTCTTTCACCTCTCGGTCTATTTCATAATACTTAGATAATAGCAAATATTGAGAAAACCACGGTATTGCGTAATGCACATGTTTATTATTAATAATTCAGAAATTTGACATACCATCTTAAATTACTTATTCTTGTTGAAAATAATGCAGACCGCAACACACTCGTCGCTGCCATTTTTACGTATGCAATTTCAGTTTTCATTTGTTCTTGCGCAGGAAGAAGCGTTTACGAAAACGTAGTAGGTATAAGCAACTCAGTAGTATTGGTCACGTGACTGAATCAACTATGTTAGCGGATAAAAAAAATGCAGCAAAATCTGCAGAAGTGGTATATTTCGGTCGCCGATCTGACATACACATGTATTATTATACCAAGTTATTACTGCACAGAATATCCTTTCGTACTTGTACAATATCTTACATATCAATGTTACAAAAACATCAGAATATTTTCAATCTAAAACGCAGGGACAGTATTACACTATATCTAGTTATAATGACACTATATTATGAAAAGTTGAATTGGCTGCGTTTGAAGGAGAAGCGCAAACTTAAATCGATGTTTGCTACATAGAGAATTATCTTGTAACCAACCTAAATATTAGGCGTATTTTAGCGGTTGAATTGGTCACAAGCTGTTAGCAAGTGTTTGCCGAATCTGTTTGCATTTACAAGAAATCGCTAAAATGCAATATTCAGGCCGCCTTCCGTTATTCACTGATTTCACTAGCCAGTGTTTTCAGTAATATCAGCTATAGTTCCGAAATTGCTGACGGCACTGATAGTCACTGATGGTCGGTTGATGACGATACCCTGTGCGAGGCTACATCCGTTTACTGAGATTACCTATTTTACTGGCGCTTCAGAGCATCAGTGTTGTCAGTAAACCGATATTTTTTGGCGGAAATTCAAAAGTTAAGGTTATCTAATTATAGAACGAGTATTTTTTAATATATAACGGCCAAAGAGGGTATCTATTAATTTATATACTTTTATTTAACGTCTGTTTATAGTTACAGAAGCATTCGTCGTGCAGTTTGCAAAGACTAAATAATGTTTAGAGGTTGAATCGTACCTTGTTTATACAATTAAAAATAATGGATACAGCTTCCCAAACCTTAAATACACACAATGTATAAGCTGCGTCGTGAAAAAACTAAGAAAACAGTATCAGTCGTAAGACGTGCTAGATGTATCAATATGCTAAAAATATACCAACTTTATTATTAAAGTAAATACAATTTATACAGCGAACAAAATAAACATGACAGTTTATCGCAAGAATGCAAATAATGCAATCACAGATATGCCAGAGATGTGGTTGCTAGGCAACGTACATTGCAGTAATGTTTACTGATTTAATGTTCCGATATTATCTATTTACTGACAGTGAAAATATTTTGCTGATTACTGACGCTGTTCCCTTATTGTTCACGGATACTGGCGAACTGTCAGCGATATCAGTGAAATCAGTGAAAAACGGAAGGCAGCCTTAGTGAACATAAATGGCTACCACCATGGAGTTACGAAATTGTGTACTTGTTATTGCTTTATCAGGTATAGAATTTTACTGTATAAAGGAAAATACTTCTTCACCAATACTTTTATTGGAAAATAGGCGGCTTTCACTATTTTTTTTACATGTACAACATAATAAATTGCAGGAGTAAATTTAATTATGCACCTGCATATAATGAAAAATTTATATAGCATCATTTTATTTTAAAATAACTTAAGTTTCGTCCATATTTCACATAAATACAGTTTGTTTTGATTCAAATTTGTTCGAAACAAAACCGGAAATAAAAGTAAAGGTA
Organism: Medauroidea extradentata; assembly: GCA_003012365.1. NCBI lineage: Eukaryota > Metazoa > Arthropoda > Insecta > Phasmatodea > Phasmatidae > Medauroidea > Medauroidea extradentata. The sequence continues at coordinate 33,656 of PNEQ01044727.1, read as the reverse complement.
AACATCCTGGGGCTTATTCATAGTCGTTTTTGACCCGGACTAGTGCGGGATTATCGTCGGACTAATTTTTTGTCTTATTCATAGACGCGGACTATATCTAGTCCGACGTTACTTGGCGTTTATGAATAAGGTAACACTTGGTCCGGTCTATAGGACCAACCCTGGACTAACTGGCACAAGATGATCTCGATCTCAGGATCATCTCGGAACTATCTCACGACTATGAATAAGGCTCCCTGTGAACAAACCCTCTAACCGTCCTCCTGCCTCGGTTGCCAGAAACGTGCAAACACCCTCAGTCTGGGTGCAGCATGTTTGTAAACACCCTTGTAAACAGGAGAGCTAAAATGCTCTGTTCACAGGTACCGCTACCAATTCAACCGCTAAAATACGCCTATTTATATTCGCGTTTTCAGTTAATAGTAAATAAACACAATCGTAAAACTCGGTGCGCAAATTGAAAAATGTTATCTTTACCTGCCAATAAATAGCAAAGTATTGCTAAGTCATTTTGTGTTTCCGTATCAAACGCATGGAATGAGCTCCCAGCAGACGTCTACATTCGGCTTCTGAAATAATTTAAAAAAGAAAGCATTTTTCAAGCAACAGTCGTAACTTGAAAATTCGTGTTATCCAAGTTACGTTTTCTCGTATTTTTTAAATATTAGTAAGAATTATTTTTGTTTTATGTTAAACATGTTATTTTATTTTAAAACTAAAGTTATTTTAAAACATTTGCGTTAGATCATATGTTATTAGAATACACGTTTTTTATGTAAAATTAATTTAAAAAAAAGACTTAGCTGCATTTGTAAAAACACGTTTCATCAGTATACCATTGTTGATATTTTTAATTTGTTATTAATAGCATTATAATGTATAGGCCTAATTACCATGGTTGAATGTATGAAAAGGCGTACTCCTTAATTTCGCCGTGTAAAACCTAAGACGTAAATAAAATTAAAAAACATAAAAAATTAATAAACAAAACTTGAATTTACTGTTACTATAGTAACTCACTTGATCACCCTAGCATATTTTTTATATTTTCAAACTCTGCAAAAAATCAGAGTATAAAAATTTACCGAATTTGAGCAGATAAACATTTATAAAGAAAATGTTTAAAGTTTGTCAGTCTCTACTACATTTGGCTTTGGCATGGTACAGAAACTGCCCGCAAAGAAAGAATGACGTAAACATAATGGAGGAAACCATACAAAACTGTAGAAATATCTTCTTGCAGATATTTAAACTGAAAAATGTACACTTTTGCAATTTCGAATTATCTATAAAATCTTCAGGGATTAAGTTCAGCACAAAGCTATGCAGCTACAGATATTTAATACCGGTAATTAACACACACAAATAAAGAGAAAATAGTTTTTTGTTGGGAGTAATCTTTTCCATATAATATAGTCCATTCTCACCCTCGATAAAGTGGTGAGCACTTGAGGTACAGTACCTCTAAGTTCGTCGCTGTACAATTAGTAAGACATTACAATTTACAACTCAAAATTACTTACCTAATTCTCCACTAACTTTACTGGAAGGAAATAACCTATCATTCATGTGTGAAATGTTATGCAAAGTTTTTAATTCAAAAGTTCTTAATTTTTATCACGAATGAATAATACGTTCCAATATGTGCAGCAAATGAGTTTTATCTATAGTTTTCAATTTATTACAGCACAGGCTTTGTTAACGAAGGTTATTGACAAATAAATATATATCAGTGAGCACAGAATTAGTGTGTTTCATTCTACTACGAAACTTATGTTAAAAATTTTCTGAGATGATTCCTTATCAAAAAATAGGCATAGTTACACAATGAAATTTTGATATAGCGCAATTTGCAAGGGAGACATTCGTCCTTGAAAAATGAATTTTAAAATTGGAATTTTGGCAAATTTTTGAAAACAACATGATGTTAACTTTGAAATCCAGAAACCGCTCTTTAAAACTCCCTTCATGAAAATTAAAGGGGTGGTCAACGTCTTATTGATTAGAACTTTTGTGGGAGAGTTCTAAAGAGTGGCTTCTTGACGGGTATGATGATTTCAATAAAACTTAACAATGTGCATAAAATTTAAATATAACTTTAGATTTAGATTTAGTTTATTGCATCCTTGGATCTTTTATTTTTGTGTACATTTTTGCACAAAGATATCGGACAAGTCATATTTACAATATACAATCAAATGAATAAATGACATAAGTTATACATTTAAAATTAGACACTAAAAGAGCGAAATTCAACAATTCTTGTCGGTTTGGGCTCGCACGTAGGCTCACGTCAGCATACTTCATAGTCTTCACATGCAAAAAAAAAAAAAGCAAGAGAAGAAACAGAATCTTAACCCAGAATAAATATCTTAAATAAGTATCTACACTGACATAGATCCACTCAAATACTCATCGACTGTGTAAAAAGCATTAAGGATCAAGAAATCTTTAAGGTGTTTTTTGAATATTTTTGTGCTAGCTAAACATGCATCTTGCAGGTGGCTCGGGAGTTTGTTGAACAACTTGCAAGCTGTGTATGAAGGACCTTTTTGCTGTAAGGTCAAGTTGACAAGAGGCACGTGTAAAAGGTTTTTACTTCTAGTGTTATGTTGATGAAACTATTCATTTGTGTGGAACAACTTCTGATTTTTGGAGATGAAAGTCAGCAATGAGTAAATATATTCACAAGCTAAGGTCATTATTTTGGAACTTTTAAAAAGTGGTCTACAGGATTCAGACTGTTTTCTCCCGTGAATTATTCTTACAGCTCTCTTCTGCATACGGAAAACATTATTTCTGTCAGAGGAGTTACCCCAAAACATGATGCCATAAGTCATAATAAGAGTGAAAATATGCAAAGTACACAGTCAACACAGAATCTTTGTTTAGTATACCTGCTACGTTACGTAGAGCGAAACGTGCAGAGCTCAGTTTTGGAATGATATAGTCAATATGTGTTTTCCAATTCAGTTGACAATCAACTTATAAACCCAAAAATTTTGTGCCTGTTGCTTTATTGATTTCTGCAATGCCGAAATGAACATTTATCGTTGGCTGATTACTATTTGTTGTTGCAAACTGTACGAATTGTTTTTTTTTCTGTGTTAAGGTTTAATTTGTTTCCTATAAACCATGCATCTAACTCTGTAAAAGTGATGTTGGCTAGTTGATTAAGTTCTTAATCTGATTTTTCTGATATTATGATGCTGGTGTCATCTGCAAATAAGGTAGGCATAGAACTATTGTTTAGGCAGTCAGGCAGGTCATTTATGTAAACCACGAATAACAGAGGTCCAAGAATTGAACCTTGAGGAATACCTGGTTTTGAATAAACAATATTTGAGTCTTCCCTAATGCAAACTTGTTGTTGTCTATTCGATAAATACGAGTACGTATATGAGTTTATTAGTTCTTCCTTTTACACCATAAAATTGTAGTTTTTGAAGAAGCAGCTCGTGATTGACACAGTCCAAGGCTTTGGTAAGGTCACAAAAAATTCCGACTGATGGTAGTTTTTTGTCGAGTGCATTCAAGACATTTGTGATGAGCTGATATATTGCCTCATTGCCTCATTGGTAGAGAATTTTTTTCTGAAACCATACTGAAATTTTGAGAAAATTTTTAATTTTTCAAAATGAGTCAAAAGTCTAGTATATATTAGTTTTTCAATGATTTTTGAAAAAGTGGTTAGCAACTCCGTGTCGCTTCCAATAATTTTCCAAATTACCATTTAAAATTAAATTTCCAAGTGTACATTTTTGGCGTACGAATTGCACTAGACAAATATTTAATTGTGAAACAATACCTCATTTGTGGTAAAGAATCACATCCCAAAGTTTGTAATATCAGTTAAGAAACAACCTGTATGGAGGAGACGAAATGAAAATACGTATTATGGGGACAACGACTACGACTTTGCGACGCCCATGCTAACCTCTATGTACTTTTACCTAACGATTCCGGATTCACAACACCAAAAAAGTGGTTATGTGCATTGAGATGCTGCCATAGGGAATTATATTTAATTTATTGTGCGTACGCATAGAACATCAACCAATCGCAGCAACACAAGATTGACACTTTTAAACGAAAATGCATAGCATGGCACTGATTCTTAATACTTACCTGGGTACGTTCAGGCAGTCACATGCTCGTAAAGGTAGAGCAGCGATACAGGTGACTTGGAAAGAGACACTAAGGGGCCATCCTATACCCGCGCTTCAAACGCGTTGCAGCGAATTACTATTTTTTTAGGAAACGTATTAAACGCGCATGATATTTGTATTTCTACGAAAATAACACATACTTCAAATTATGTCGTTATAGTTTTTAAATTCGGCAGGTTTATTAGGAACATAAATTTCGGACCACTCAAAATGGCCAAAAAAAAAAATGGCTATTCCATACTGCCGTATCTGGAAAAATAACCACCTAATTCAAAAATCACAAGTATAGAAATAAGCGTTAGACTTTGAACTATGCTGCCCACTAATAAAATAATGTGGTCACCGCTTAGTCTCATAGGAAATAGAATGATAGCAACACACTGCACACCAGATGAGTAGCTTGCTGCGGAGTAGCGATTAATGCATTACACACGTCGGTCATCTGCACTCTCGCCACTCCTGTGTCACACACACACATACACACATCTACAGCTACACGTACACAAACACGCACACACGCACACACACATCCTATTAGGGAGGTCCCTTAAGGGCGCTGCCTACTTTGCAACCACGGCGAGAGCAAGCATAGGGTTTTACAGGTTAAATGATTTTCCACCTGGCTCAAAAACGGTTCAAGTTACATATATGCCACCACTGACTTTTTTGTTCGTCTCGGTGCCGCGTACATTGCTATGGATCGTGTTGCAATTTTATTTAATAACCTGAAAATTGTGGTCAAAAAAGCATTTTTACACACAAAAATCACACGAAAATGGCTATTCATAATTTCTTTTCCGCAATTCTATTTACGTAGCCATATTCTCCTTTTCTCGGCGAAGATAATGGTTTTTGTCTGGAAGCAATATCACAAAAGGTGACCGAGTGCTGTTGAAAATAATTTAACATGTAAAACCCTATTCTTTCTCCATCTGGGCTCCGAGGTAGGCAACGCCCTTAACATTCACACGAAGCGACATAAACGTGATCGCATTAAAACCCTTTATATACTTAAAAAAAAAATGTTAAGGTGAACATATCTCACACGCTATTGTCACAGACACACATTCTCCCCCGCCTCTCTAGCATACCCCAGTGCGGAGCTGTGATGGTTGAAGTCATTCGACAGCTCTTTAGAGAGGTTTGTCGGCAGCAGGGACACGTCATTATACTCAGGCGCCATGTAGAGAGATTCTGCGTTGTGTTGTGGTTTAAATATCAACATGCACCTTGAAATAATACACAAACCCTTAAGTATATACTACGTAGCAAGAAAATGAAAAGCAGCCTATTACTTTGTTAAGAAACACATCCATGCGTTCTCTGATGTGCTTTATTAGAGGCACACTTTTTGACAAGCTGATATTATTGGCAAGGAAAATGCAATAAGAATCTCACAAACTTACGAAAATGTCATTAAAACAACGTGGAACTTAAGATTCCATTGTCATAATGAACAAAGATTTCTGTGAAAGTGAAAAACATGTACGAGGTGTGAAAAATCAAAATAACAGTCGCCCAGTGCAATACAAGATAAACTGCATTGAATTCACTGTGGGCACACACCTTTACCTGTAACTGTACAGACTCTTCGACTAAACGGAATGTGTTAAAAAAAAAAAAAAACATATTCATCCTATGTACTGTGACTACTGAACCGATGCGCACAGGAAAATCATCAATCAGCTTGTTATTGATGTTAATGCATATGGTGGTGAAGAAGTGGCAGTTATGTTATAAGAAGCTACATTATTTAAACTGGCGGTTATGTTATCAGCTATTGCAGCATATACTAGTAGGCCTAAACATCACATCCTTCTTTACACACGAAAAATCATGCATTGATTAAGAAATTGTCTGCAAACTGCATCGTTGAAGAAGTGGAAATTCAGGCAGTATAAAAACAGCAAACAGTAGTCCGACAAACAACAACATTTCTAACAAACATATATTTCCAACTGTGGGAGGTTTATGTTCATTTTCAGGATTGATTATTTATTCAGAATTGCTAGATTTTTCCCGTCGCAAACATGGTTGAAATTAAGGATTGGGTTTTCGGGTAGCTGAGAGCCGTCTATCATTCAGTTCGATCACTTTGCGAGTTAGAAATACTGGGGGATTGGTAGTTTAAGGGGCCTGCCTAACTGGCTGTTGAACTACACTGCAGTGAGCTAGAAATGCACGTTTATTTGCATAACTATTACACATGTTCAATGTGTACCTCTCAGCGATTATACCATTGTCCCATAGGTATCATAACATAACCAACCAAAACCATGCTAGGAAGTTAATTGCCCCTCCCAGTTTATGATGATGTTTTACTGAACGGAATGAAAACCTTACCCACAAACATTTTCATATCGGAGAGGTTGGACGAAAATTGAAATGTCTTGTTGAAATCATGAAAGTAAGAGTTACGGTTACCTTTAAAACTACCACTAAACCTAAGTTTTTTTTAAAATACTTAATTGGGAATTTTTTTAAAATCTAAAAACTGAGCACACTATGCAATATTTTATTTTATTTTACGTGATTGAGGCATTTTAAGAAAACTACGTTACCAAATGGGTAATTTGACATTTCTATATATATTACACAAAAATTTCAAAAGTACTTTTTTAAATATTACTCTACACATGTGCATTTAGTTAAATATTTTGTGACTGGATTTATATACTTGGACATACTCAATTGCGAAATAAATAACCGTCAAAAGAAAACTAAAAATAAGGCAAGAAAACATAAATAAGCAGAGTATGCTTTAGTCATCAGGAAACATACACAACATAAAATTCCAAAACTGGAATCTGGTCAGATAAAGCAAGGAACAAACAGAAAATAAAAGAAATAACAAAAATATAACAATAGCTAAGTTGACATGCGAAACAACGATGAGACGAAACAAAAACACAAACAGAAATACAGCAAACAACACAGCGATGAGACTAAACAAAACACAAAGATGTCGGACACGAACAGAAAAAACAACAAACGACGCAAATGATGAGACGAAACAAAACACAGTAGTTTGGATTTATTTACTTGGACATACTCCATTGCGAAATAAATGACTGTCAAAAGACAGTTTTTGTGTGTATTTTTATCAAAATTATTTTAACGAACAGATTTCGCATCTATTTCGTCTGTCCGGTTGGCCGGGTTTTATTAGCCTCTTCATTGGAACTGACTTCAGCAGCCTGATAAAAGTTGGATTGTTTATAAACTATCAGAAAGTGACATACGCATCCATATATCATCTAGAACTCGAACCAAGAGCCCCTCACACTGAAGATAGGCGCCCCAGTCAAACTGGTAATTACAAGTTGCCGTTGCCGAGAAGACAGATACCCTACATTGTTCCAACTTTAAAACAAAGTGTAAACTGTGTGATATGCACGACTAATCTAGAGAGTAAATTGTACTCAGGGACGGATCTAGGCTTTCCTTCGCCTGGGGAAATACTTTCTTCCCCTCTCCTTTTTCACCACCTTTTCCCATCAGTCCAATCAACCGAACAGTAATAAACGTATCTTGCATACGTTGTTTTGCGTTCGCGTAAATAACAGTATAATTTTTTTTTAGAAATACATTAAACTTGTACTTATTAGCTACCATTAGCAGTGTTTCAAGTGTGCATTCTAATTATAAAGACCGTATTTATAACATTGTATTGTGTTCAAGGTTAATAAAATACAAAAATACAAAACAAGTAAAAGGCTAAATATTGGTAGGTATTGTATCATTTTTTACACCCATTTACATTTCATTTCCAAGTAAAAATTTTCAACACCAACAGCGCCCCCTCTAACCCGGAGCCTGGGGCAGTCTGCCCCCGCCACCTTGCCACCCTCAGATCCGACCCTGCTTGTACTTACATATTAATTATTTTATCTTCTGTAAAGCAAGATAGCAAAATTAATGCGAAACAGTGACATTAGTTTTCTAGCTACAGTTGCTCCTTCCAGCTACAGGACGTTCCAAGTACTAGTACTTCAAAACATGTGAAAACTTTTCCAATTGTTTGAGAATATGTACCCCCCTTCCATTTACGCTCGAAGTCACCAAGGAACAGCTTGCGGTGCTCTTACGACGAGTTTCCACCTCCACCTACCCTTGCACAGGCGGCATTGTATTGTAATGTTGACTAGATTACAAAACAAGATCTTTGCTTCCTAACTTTATCAGCACTGCGAGCACACTGCAGCTTAGTTTGAATCTTGCCCTCGAGCATATATACGAGTGGAGTGGAAGGTTTTGGTCCGCGCTTGAAGGCTCTGATTACGTACCTTGCAGTCACGGAAATGAAACGACGATCAATGTTAAATTAATTGAACCATTTTATGCATAAAAACACCAAGCGCCATTGTGATGCAACTGAGAAAATCTAGGTTCAATGATAAACACCTGCATTTAATTACAATTGCATGCATGACAAAATTGCAGAACATGCTTCCGTACAAGAACATATAAGTTATTAATGTATTTAAGTTTTAAATTCATGTATTTGCTACTAATTTTAGAACAAAAAATATCATGCTTAGTTCCTTTATGCATAATATGGTTCAGTTACTTTTCGGTGTATCCATATTTAAGCTAGCCATTTCAAACAAAAAAAACACACGACATTAAATACGCCTACAAAAATGCTTTAAATAAATTGTATTTGCGCGCGCGTATGTATGTATATACAAAATGAGTCGGGAAGAAGTGTGTTAATTTCTTGAGGTAATAGCTCACAAAAAATTCGAAAATGCGTTTTCAATTTGTCCCTAAAAAGGAAATTGTAGGAATAATGCTACACTGAAAATAGAATTTCAAATTACATTTCAGTTAAAATTTAAAAAGCTACTAAACATTAAATAACGAAACATTTTACAGTGTCTTATAAATGACTCTACTTCATTCTCAATAATTTATTTTGTAATGTCATTTGACCATCATTGTTCAAATGGGGCACGATACTTTTGTTATGCTTCTGGCTTCGGAACACTTCACTGTAATTAATGTTCTGCTACAGAATATTAAACATGCGCGAAAGATTAATAAAAAAAAAGGTTATCTTGTCGAACATTTCTAGAGTTAGCCGTTTTCGAGAAAATCGTATGTAAAATTAATGTATTTTTTGTAACTTCTGAAACATATGCAGACATTGAGATTGCCTTGCAAGGCGTGTAACCTAACTAATATGCATGTTGCAATAATAGGGATTCATCATCTAAGATTTGTAACACGGACGGTATAAAAGTAGGAGCATAGTCCTGTAAAGCTGTTATACTCTGTGGGCAAGGGAACTGACATAAACTTGTGAGTTTCATTTTAATAGTGCAGTTTCCTTTCCCACAGAATGCAAAAGCTTTATGGTACTATGTACCTACTTTTATACTGTACGTATTACAAATCTTAGATAAATTCGTTGCAGCTATTACGCAATTTCATCAAGCAGCAATCTTGCAAAGGAATCCCAGACAGACAATTCAAACGAAGGTTTGTCTGTAAACGAGATTAAGTGTTAATATCCTCGGATAATATTCAAGACAGCTGTTACATGAAACGTTACACCAGATGCCAGTTTGGTTACCTCTTAAGTATCAGCTGTAAAGTAGATGAAACTTGTGGTTCTGTTGAACATACGCTATAGGGGGCGGTACATATGAAATTGCACGAAACACGATTTGAAAAATAACTTTTAATACTAACATTAAAATGAAAACAAGTTTTTTTTTTTTTTTTTTTTTTTTTTGCAAAATGATCAGCTTTTCTTTTTAAACTTAGGTAATGGATATCACTTTGATTTAGAATGAACTTTACTTTCTTTCTTGCTGTATTTCAGGTTACATTTCTGAAAATTTCCTGTAAGGCCACATGAGACAAATTTCCCCGTATTCCTTGTAACTATATTATTTTCGTGTGAATGTGATTTGACACTTTCATTTAAGCCGGCCAGTGTCTAACGTTTTAAAAACAAATAAATAATTTTATAGTTCCATGTAAAAAATAGGAAAAGTGGTCCCAGGTAAAGTAAACACCACAAGTAGTTGTAGTTGCCCGGCGTTACTAATATCGTTTTTTTATGTGCGTTAAAATCTGGCTACTGCACATTCAAGGACGCTAGCAGAGGTTTGCGAAGATCTAAGAGAGAAAATTTCGCTGAGAACTGTTATGATCTTATCGTAATGGCCAGTTTACACAGAAAAAAACAGCAACAATGTTAGTTACAAAATGTTACTTACAAATATGTTACTAACAAATTTCTAAGCTATGGTATACACTTCTTTTTAGCAATGTCGATAGCAAATGTGCTATAAACATTGCTGAAAACACCAATGTTACTAACAAATTCAAAAGAATTATGAACTGATATTATCCATCTTGGTGACAATAAATTCAAACAACATTACTGATTAAATAGCTAGTTTCATTTGTCAGCAACATTCTTTGATTTAGACCGTCCTATAGAATGGGTCGGGAAAATAATGTTATCAACAGTGTTGGGGACAAGTTATTAACATGTTTCTGAAATTCATAAATTTTGTTGATAGTATATATATTTCCCAAAACATTTTGTTAAGAAATGTTATTAACACTGATATGTAAATACTAAAGTTAATAACAATTTTGGCAACATTGTTGAAAACACGATGTTATCAATAATTTTCAAACGTTTTTGCAACATTTTGTTAGTAACGTGTTGAAAACATGTGATATTAGCAATGCTATCGCTGGTGTAAACTAGGCTTAACGCCTTCTCTGTAGAGACTGGAAAAATTTACGGGTTCACTAACATGAAGGTTAACCTCCAAGAATATCTGTGTATTCAAGCAGACATCAGCTGTTCATTGTCTGTTCGCTGATACAGTTATACAACATAACTGGCTCTGCACATAGTTGGGTATTTATTACTGGCTCAGCTCCTTTCAGGATATGTTAAATAAGTCAACGGCCAATTGCGAAAGTGACACTAACTTACAGTTGTTTGAATTATAGCTTGTGTACAAACGAAAAAGCGATAATTTAAGGTCCCTACTTATCAGGGGTCTGTCTGTCATCATCTGTGAGCCTGTCGTCAGCAAATTTGCGGCGCTCATATCACAGCGACTTCAAGATACTACCGCCCAAGACGTGCCGTACGCCATAGCGATTCATGAAATAGCCCGAATTGCGTCATTTGGCCTAGAAGTCATTTGGCCTGTACTAGTGTACATGCAAGCATTCACATCACCACGTAGCGTCCGTACGTACGTAACTGAGTTGGTTAACTTTCTACTACTTACGTACGTACGCCATGTGGACTGGGGCAAAAGCCCCTCCCTGAATTTTGAATGAAAACTGTATACAATTTATTTTGTATATTTTGTTATTTAAACAACACCGTATCATTGAGTAAGCATAGAAGCACATAAAAGTTAATAATTTAAACGTGTAACAGGAATGAGCACACAATATGGACATTTCTAACAGCATTCTTCCAAATGCAACAAGACTATTTCATCAAAAATAAAAATCTTGCCACCCCCCCCCCCCAAGAAAATTTTGATATGACATCCCAGTAAGAGAATGTGAATAGGCTAAAATTTCAAAGTAGCCGTAAGAACGGAAGACTAAGTGCCAGTTTCACCAACTTCTGTTAGAGGATTAACAGAATATTTTACATGTTTAATAGTCTGTTAATCCTCATCACAAAGTGTTAAATGCTTAACACATGTTGGTGAAACCGGCCATAGGTATAATATTCATTACGTTTTGCAAATACTTCCCTCATTCTGTTGTAATTCTATTTGTTTGTTTCCAAAACTACTAATGTGCCATAATTTACTGCTGACGTATTGCACTAACAAAACCAACGTTTCCATCCTTCGGAAATGGTCTGGGACAGCAGAAGACTCGTCGTCGTTCACCTTCTTCAGCGTCGTCGAGGAACCTCAGTCGACACATCCTTCATACTCCACGTCTGGAAACATTCTTCTTCCTGAATATTCTTAAGCCGAAAATTCCTAGAATAAGTTGTTAATTCCACTTAGCACACAGCTTCTTCCCATGCTTGGGACTTTTAAAACTAAACTTAAGTTTTTGTTGGCTTCGCTTACGTAGACGAATGTCACATGGTCCGGTAAAATTTATACAGTCTATGCTAACACACTGCTCTAGTCAGCCAAATATTAATAAATTTAAACATTTTATCTAGCCAACATTACTAATTAAAATTAAATTGCTTTAATTAACAAAATTAATTAACAACTTTAATGTCCGTGCGTTAAAATTCTACTGTTAAAATACGGTGTTTTAATAAATGTCCCTTGGCCTAAAAATCACTTGATCTATACACCTATTGGCTTAAATGTCATTTGGCGTAACAGGCATTTTACCAAAATCTATTTGGGACCATTTGACTTTAGTTCAAATGCAGTGTACACAACAAGTCCCAGCAAAGGTTTAAGGTGGGACTTTCCTTATTTAATATAACACGCGACTGTTTCAAACGTAATGATTTTGATACTTTCTCGTTAACTAAAGCTCACTCCCTGTAACTAAATTATCTGTAACATGTCTTTCTAGGATCTTCATAATGTAAACTATTAATTAAATAGTAACCATTTTACTATTATAAGACATCTTCCCTCACTTACAAATTGAGTTCAACTGCCCCTCAAAATAAGGATAATCTTCGAAAAAATTTACGAATACAAAAAATGAATCAAGTGTTGCAATACGTGTGTGCTGTTTGCTGCCGTGCTTTGAAATTCTCACTGGTGTTTGCATCGCAATATTCCCGCGGTGAAAAGGAAAGAGTAGATTTTATTTTCGAGCTTTGCGACTTCTCTTAGGGTAATAACCTTCCCACTGCTCCCACTTTTATTGTGCTGAGTTTTCAGATATTCTGTGGGTTTCAAACACACGAAATTCACTCTCGAATATAAGAACCAGCCGTTTTTTTAGGCAAGGCTCTTAAGGAATAAAGCTGAGACTATTTTAGACGGTACAAATTCGCGCCTACAGATAAGCCTCTGGAGTGAAACGAAGAGTCAAAAAATAAATGCTTGCCTTTTCATAGGAAACCATATCTAGAAAACAAAACCCTCGCTACAATGCGATGGGAATGTCAGTTCAAAGCAGTCAGGTTTTTCGAAACACTATGCGCAAACCTTAGACATAGTTACTTCACAAGTGTAGGTAATACAAAATCCTGTGCACTCATATCCGGAAAAGTATTTTTATATTCAAATTGCGTGTGGTAAGGGGGCGTCGCAGAGCCCTGAAGGTGTTAACATGAAATCAAGTGGTACGAGAGAAAACAGCAGTATCCCCAGAAAATCCACCGGCCAATAGCAACGTCCTACGCATTTCTCATGTGTGAAAATTCTGTGATAGGTTGCAGGGAAAATCGATCCCGGATCGCCCACGGAGAAATATAGGGCTCTAGAGACTGCGCCAACAGCGGATTTACGTTTGCACTGTTTCGCGTTAATTAACAGCATGATGGGAAGCTTGTAACTACCTGGCTGGCTTGGATAAGCTTCATCATCAGTGCGAGAGGTTCTTAGTTTTGATAATGGATGGATGTAGGTGTCACTTGAAGGTGCAAGATCAGTTTAATTTAGTTTATACACAACTCAAGATTATCCGATTGTTGAAACCAGTTTCAATATCTGAGACAGAACCTTGCCAAATGGACCCAGCCAACGAAGAAGAAACAAAAGCTCTGTTTAAAACAAATTAGAAAAAAAATACATTCATAAAATTTTAACTCAATTTTTTTAAGATATGTGGAATGAACTTACGTATTGTTTCACAGCACACTTTAATTAAACTCATAAATAACGTCTGCATCTATAAAAATAGTTATAAGATACAGAACAAAACAAAGTTCATAATAGCTCGGCCATTACACAACATAACATAGACAGTTTGATATTTTCCATGGAGCAATACAAACATGTGACACAATATAAAAATAAGTGCAGTGATTGTACTCTAGGTGTAAAGTGTGTGAGTTCATGTTTCAACAAATTATTCCTGTAAAGCTCACATTTTGTAAACGAACTTTTGAAAGCTAATTTTTATGTGATACTAGCTGTCCAGTTTCGGCTTCGCCCGCGTGTACTATGGACAAGAGTAACTAACTTTTAATTACGTATTAATTGACAGCGTTACTATATTCTCTGTATATCTTAATCAATTAAAAAATTATATCTTTGCTGAGCAATTCTTTAATATTCTACTCAAAATTGGCGATGGGTCATATCCTGAATCTAATGATCATACCTGCAAGCCTACACTGAGAAAAATAATTGTTCCGACAAACAAATTAATAAGATTGATATAAATGTTGTTGTAACAAATAAATAATTATTAAAAAAAAACAATCGTAACGTTGGAGTTACTATTGGAATTTATTTGTTTCAGCAGTACAAACATGTTGATATAATTTATTTAAAACAAACATTCATTTGGTTGGTTGTACTAAATTATTCGATAGATGTTATGCTTAACAATACGTGTATTTGATTTTACCCAAAATATTTTTTCCAGTTAGAAATTCGAACTCTCGTTAGCTTATACTACATTATTTATTTGCTTTTACTATAATATTTACTTGAGTCAACCATAATTATGGCTTAATATACAGCTTTGGTAAATTTAACCATGGCGGATATTAAAACAAAGAAACGATTTGGTTGGAAGCGACGGAATATGTCCGTTCAGGAAGTCGTTCTTGTAATGGTTCGCATTAACACACAAGATGGTTTAGAAAACTTCTCTTTTTTTTTCAAGTTCAGATATGTAAAACATTTGTAAAGTATTAATTTTTGTGTTCTATCGTATTGTTACATTACGTTAAATGACTGAAGAGAACTACAACGGTTAAACATATTTTGCAAAGTACACACGAGTCTAATTCTAGTTTCCATTTCATGCTACCCATATTTTGTCGCATATTGTGTGTAAAACTTTGTAAAGGCTACGGTGAAGATAACAGCGAGAGTCAGCCATATTAGCAGAATCATGAATTATTCGGAATTATGTGTCACAAGTGTGTGAATGTAAAATTTCGTTGAATTATTAGTTAAGTCGTGATGGTTTAGTGGGAACGTGCATGCTAAACAAGCAGAAGATTGTGGGTTCAAATCCATACGTACCTGAATTTTTTTCTTCATATTTGCACGTAAATATTATTTGTATAAATGTTGCTGTGCAAATAATCATATTTTCGTGATCAGAGCAAGAAAAATAATTTAAATGTCGTATACATTAATGGTTGCTCGAATAAATTAAGTATATTTGATTTAAAAATATATGTATTGTGTCACCAACTAAGTCATTTGGTTAAAACAAAAATATTTCAAACAAATAATTTGGTTGCGACAAACCATAAGTTTGAATGCACGTAATGAAATATACCATTTGGTTTTTCTAAACAAATTTTCTTATATTTTACAAAATGTTTTCCTCAGTGTGGGAAGAGTAGTAACGAAAATTGCTGGTCGCTTATAAAATGTATATCCTGATATATCCTACAGTAGTGAGTAGCCCATTGACTGGTTGTGCGAACGTGCAATTCTGACACCAAAGAACAACAAGGCTGATGAAATAAATTACATGTTGCTGAAATAGAAAAACACCGATCAGCACACCAAGCTAGAAGT
The DNA here is from genome assembly GCA_003012365.1 of Medauroidea extradentata. NCBI lineage: Eukaryota > Metazoa > Arthropoda > Insecta > Phasmatodea > Phasmatidae > Medauroidea > Medauroidea extradentata. The sequence goes on along the minus strand of PNEQ01044727.1, from coordinate 17,845 downwards.
ATGTAATGAAACATCCCCAAATTATGTTCAAACGAAAAGAAATATGAAACTAGCTGTTCAATAATACAACAAATACAAACAGCTTTACCCAGTCCACTTCGCTGAGCGTGAAGAACCTCTTTTGTTTTTAATTCATTTTTATTTCTCTTAGATACTCAATAACTGTCGCTTGTAGAGCAAAAAAAAAACATATCGACTGCAACTTTTGAGTTATTTCTCCGTGGTCAATATTCACTTTTCGGGAATTCTGTAAAATTTTACTACTTATCACACCCGTATTTGTCAAATTTTAAAAAAATCGTAAGTTCAGTTTTTAGATATTTACGAAAGCTTCATTTTAAAGCAAAAACCACCTCGATATGGCAAATGGTTTGGGAGATACGGATGATTACTTGGAAACACGTTTAATATTTTTTACCAGCTTTCAAAGAAGAATAATGAAGAATCCTGCGATTACTTTTTAGGTATTTACGATAGTTTCATTTTAAAGTAAAAACCACCTCGATATCTCAAATGGTTAATGAGATACTAATGATTAACTGAAAACACATTTCATTTTTTTTTAAACCGGCTTTCAAGGACGAAATTTGAAAACTCCTAAAATATCTTTTTATAAAATTACATGAGCACCATTCTAATGCAAAGATCAACGCGATATCTTAAATGGTTTAAGAATAATAGAGGACTTATTGAAAACATTTTTAACGGCTTTTCACCCCCTTTATTTCCAAAATTTGAAAAATTGAAAAATTACGAAATATGCATTTGCTTAGGCAATGTTTTGAAGTAAAAATATTAACAATATATAATCAGGTAAGTGAGTTACCGAGAATTTCGCGAAAACACGTTTTACCCCTTTTCATCCCTTTAATTTTTGATTTTCGAAAAATTCTTCCGTGTGGATGCCTACGCCGTGAGGGAAAGCTACATTGAAAATTTCACGTTTCTAGGTCCAGTGGTTTGGGCTGTGCGTTGATGAGCGAATGAACGAGTGGGGCACTTCATTTATTAAGTATATAGAGAATGCATAACGCTGTGACCATGTGCGTAGAAAAATTGCATAGTGTTTTGTGCCACGCGCCTACTTCTTGGGAAATAAAATCAACTAAGCTTGCACATTTCTTAAGCAACTTTTACACAATAATGCAAAACTCGTGCGAGATCTCGATCTCGAACTGCATTACATGCAAGATTTTTTCGTGCCAAAGTTAGATCTCCGACGATATAAGGGAATTTGACAATGTCCTATCTTACAACGTTTTTACTCATTCGCTATCTTGTCTGTCTGGTACAAATTTAGCAATCGATTTTAAACTTACTTCCCAATGGGCTGGAGAATGGCCATGCGGGCGGGGAGGGGGTGGGTACACGAATCCCTCAAAAATTATTTAGCGGGGGATTGTTCCCCTCACCAAAAAATTAAAATTAAAAAATGTATACATAATAAAATTTATTCATGCCTGTGGAATATATAAAGTTTATATATGAAAACTGCTTAAATGGCCTCCGTTTTGCACTTTGAAAATAAAACTTCCCCGAAAAAGGACCCCCCAACCCCCACCCTAACTCTTTTGCTGCGACAGTCACTATAGTCGAATATATAAAATATTGCTAAACAGCGACATGCAACTTTAGTCTCACACTGAATTAAATTACTGTGTAAACACTGAGTACATGATTTTCTCGCTTGAAATCAATCAAAAATAAACTATTTACAAAAAAATTCATTTTTTTAAAATTACACTACATTGGCATAATTAAAACTTTTATCCCGTAGCGAAAGAGTTAAATCGATATGGCGCCGTTCAAATTGGTAACACAGAGATAGGTCGTCAACATTGGTCTTGCACCCCTTGGAAGCCGCATAAGAAGTTTCGTATATAAAATAATTAAATATTGCATTGTGCAGTTGCTATTATATGAAAATCAACGCCGAAGCATAGACTATACGATTCGCATACGTTTCCTAACAGGAGCGGTATATGCCCTCGAAGGTGGAGCTACAACTTGTGTGTGTAGGCTTTATTACCGTTATTCGAAATAGACGTAAATTTGTCCCATATATGCCCCGACTTCTTGTAATACTGTAAAGGCATATTTTATAGCCTTCTCTTGACGTGATTCATGCATTCAGTTCCAAATATTTATGTCATTACTCATTTCATGTGGCAGGTACATCCTACTGTAAATACACATTCTTACTTTTTTTTTTAATAATGCTGTGTAGGCATGGTCTGACGGTATTGGTACTCAAAAGCCAACAATTTATTCTGTAGTGTGACGGAATTATACCAACATGCAATCTGATTTCAAACGAATTTTCATACTATTTGAATTGGTCAGTGCTCACAAGCGAGGTTTTCAACGCTGGCGAAGGGCGAAGGCCAGAATGAATAGACGGGGGAAACGGGAAATCCCCGAGATAACCCGCCGAAAGAAGGCATCATTCCCACGTGCGAAAATCTGGTTTGAACCTGACGGGAACAGAACCCGAATTGCCTTGGTGGGAGGCGAGTAGCCCAGTCGCTGCTCAAACCAGTATCTGCCGTTGAGAGTACAGCACTGTTTGTTTTTGCCGCATACTGTAGTTAACTGACAAGAGTTTTTTTTTCTCTCTGGAAAGTTTGGTTGGAAGCGTGCTCGGCGAGCCGAACACTGCGATAACTCTCGCGGGAAGCCAGCGCCTCTCCACCCGCCTCACACGCGAACAAGCACACGCGCAGTCGACAAAGGACGCGTGAACGTCGCTGCTCGGCGCCTAATTAGCAGGATCCATCTGCACTCGGCCCTAATGAAACTCGCCGCTGAACGGTAGGTCATATCTTTGTTGACTTAATCCGTCGGGGATTGTCAAGAGCCGTGGGCGGAATTTCCTCTCTCCGATTTCATGTTTTCAGCCTCGGAGGGTTGCAGGGTGGCCATTCACAGACAAGTCGTCGCTCTCAATTGACAAAATAAACCGAAATTATGGCAGATAAAGTGCAGGTATAAACATTCGATTGGGACGTTGCTGAGTACACGTAGTAGTAATAATAATACACTCATAAAAGAAGTATTCCATCCCTTCGGTGCAATGACTGTAACTGATCGGTTGTCGTACGCCCTCCGTTTAATAAGCACTGGTTGCTTACATCTTTGAGCATGTTTACCGACATCTAATAACAGTCAAAGGAACTTATGTAATACAACCATTCATCGTCAGTGTTCAACCGATCTTGGAACCGAGGTGACGCAATACTTTTTTAATGTGTAAAATAATAGTAGTTATGAACTTATGATATTAACAGAGATTGATTGAAAATATTTTGGTCAGCGCTTAACATCTAGGACTTCAGCACTGGTGAGGGATGACATGATATGCGAGTATGGAGCAGCACAGGAATGAAGGGGCGGGAAAACCCCGCCCACCAGCGGCATCGTCCGACTCGATTCCCACATGCGGAAATCCGGGGACGGAACACGCCGGGAACCGAACCCGGACCGACTTGGCGAGAGGCTAGTGCTCTAGCCACTGCGCCAACAAAACAGAAATTAATAATGATACCGTAAGCGGGAGTGACTATGTGTAGCTAGACATTTTTTCCCCCTCTGTATGTTAACTGTGAGTATATGTTATTGTAATGGCATGTGGACCTAATTTATTTGGAGATTATCGCAGGTTAAATCTTTTTCGCCAGGGCTAACATATGTGGAAAATTGTCACGCCACGTGTGTCCAAGACGATGACGGGGGCGTGGAGCGTGGCGCATGATGTATACACCCCGTCTTACCTTATGGAAACTGCTTAGATAGCGTCTTTGCACCTTAAAATCCAAGTTATCCCGGGGAGAGCCACCAGACTCCATCGCTTTGTTGGGAGAAGAGAATCGAAGATACTTTATAACATCCCCAAATTCGGAACAACCCCGTTCCCTCCCCAAAACGACTTCGGCCTTGACGTGTCCCAGGTCGCCCGTGCTATCGATAGTAATAATAATAATAATAATAATGAGCCTGAGGCCAAGGCATTGCGCTCCCAGATACAGACTTTCAAACTTGAGCATGTGGGCATCTCCTCTAGCCTGAAGAATGAAATCAAGTGAGGCGCGAATAGCCGCCGACCAACTTCAGCCAAGCCTCCAAAATGAAAAAAATCGGGGTCGATCCCGGTGGGAATCGAACCCGGAAATTACCACGGTGGCAGGCGATTGGCTGACCATTACGTCGCAGCAACTTACTAGTATTTATCTTGCTTGTTTAAATACACCTTACCAGGGTTACTTCGGATCCTCGGGTACGTATATATGGGAATTTTCATTAATTTATTGGCATCAACGAGACGAAAACCAAATATATGCGATACTTAACAAACAAGAAACCACTTAAAGTTGCAGCTTCAGTGTTGGAAGGCTGAGGTGAATTAATCTAAACTATCGGGAAAATAAGTCTCACATTCACACTGTGGGAAAAGGGTCGTTGTAAAAAAAAAACTTGCAAAATTGCGGGAATTCCCAACATAAGTTGTATTTGCGTTCATTTCTAAATGGATATTTTTTTATATTAATATTTTTACTGCTATTAATTTATTTAAAATTGTAGACATACACGAAGAATTCGTAGATAGTTTTTAGGCGAAATTTGGTAATCCTGCAAAGTTTCCCAATTTTTATTTTTATTAGACTTTACGTCTTGTCGACACAGGGGTCATTAGATATGGTGACATACAGCTTGGTACAATGACAAGAGCTGGGATAGGAGTCAGCCATGGCCTTTGTTAAGGAGTCATCCCAGCATTCGCCTGGTGTGATTCCGGAAAACCATGGAAAACCGAAATGAGAATGGCCGGAGCCGGGAATCGAACACGTGTCCTTCCAAATGAGAGTCTAACATGTTACCGTTGCACTACCTCGCTCGATAGGTTTACTGAAATTGCCTATGGATATTGTTTTGTAAAACTTCGTTTGTGAAAATATATTATTCAACCTTAGCATTACTCAAATCCCGTACAGACGACAAAAAATATCCATATTTTGGGGTAGAAAGTTCCTTAGGACCGACAGAAAATTGAATAAAAAGATAATATTTGTGAACTACATGTTGGGGTTTGTCAAGCTAATTCATTACGTAACCTTTAAACTACACGTCTTATTTTTCTGAATACGCTTTAGGTCAGGTCTCTGTATGAGGGGCCTAAGATACGATGTCCTGGCAAAATGAGGGTGGTCGTGAACGCTTTGGACTAGCATTAATTTGAATCTCCAGATACCAAAACGGCAATGAATTTAGTATAACATAATATATGACAATACCAAATACATGTGTAACAGAAGAAAGCAAATAAATCAAATTATAAAAATAATAAATCACCACGTGGGTGAACAATTAAATTAAGTTGTGGTGTATTACACAGGAGCAGGCCACTGGCACGCATTTATATTTCCATTGTTTACGTGAGTAAGTACATCTTAAAGTACATGCGTACCAATTAGACTGAAAATAGAGATAGGAGGTTATAGATTAAAAACAATCAGTAGGTATGTAACGTAAAATAATATCAGCACAACTTTTTACGAACAATATAAATTATGTGATACCTCCATTTGTCGCAAGGTTAAAATCACCAGCGACATCAACGCGCCTTGTTACAGAATTTTTCTCTGTGCCAAACTCTCCCAGAAGAAATACGTTTTCTTTCGAACATATAGTAGAATGAAACTTAGTAAGGAGGGCGCCTTTATGCTGGTGCTACTGGAGAGAACACCGTTCTTCAGCAATGTTCGGCTTTGCTCTCAAGTTCTCTACACATAAGCATACATTTTACCTTGTACTGACGGCAGCGTAAGCCACAACTTCCGGCGAAATTATTCCTTGTCAAACTTATCCATAAGAATCTTTATTATCTTACTACACTGATGTAGAAACAACCATTGTGTTGGCTATATGAAATGCTGTACGATTCAAAATCTTTTAATAAAATTTTTGTGTAATTTTCTTACTATGTTCTAGCAATAAAAATGTTAGCATTCATATATTTCTGGATTTTCATTAAAATTATTTTTCATATGGTTATGGAAGGTTAGCGGAGGGAAACGTTACAAATGTGGAAAGCTTTAACATTTTTGTGAGAATTTTCGTTTTGGGTGTTTGGCAACACTAGGTGGCTTTACCAAGTCTTATTCGACTGCAGGTCGACGTGCTAGCGAATACCGGGCGCATGACGTCATGCACAGTAGCCCAACTGCCAACTATTGAATTCGTTCGACTGGCAAAAAAAGTGGCAGTTAGTAGTTGTTAACGTCGCTCTGTTCGCTTATACGTGGGTTGTTTTGCTGCGATATTTATCGTCAATTAAATGTTTGTGCTACACGATGAAGGTATAATTGAGTTAAGTGCTAAAAACTGTGTTCAGATGCTGTATTCACCACTGAAGAGGTAATTACAAGAACAGCCGAAAAACGCACGTTTTCTAATGTCTAAAAGGTAACTGGTACGCAAGAAAATTATTAGATTTGACTGCACCACAGAAAACTTTCGAACCCGACCAACAGTCAGGAGTGAGAATTTGTTAATGAATAAAATAAGCAACGTTGTCAAAAATTTGTGGTAGTGTTCTTATTTGAAGTGGACATTTTATAGATACAGTAGAATTTGAAATTTTTAAATATTTAAACAGCCGTATAATTTTGACGTAGTTTATAACTGACCCTTCACGCTGGAAGTAAGTACATCAGAAGAAATTTCATATAGAGCACTTGGGAAAATATTTAATTGCTAGCTCAAATCCACCATTTTAAACAAATATTTATCTACGCAAATTTGTCCGACATAGTAGACTAGTATATTTCTTGGTTGGACAATGTTTTCGTGATAAATTGATATTTTACCGACTGTACTGATGTAAGATGATGTCGGCACTTTCGTGCTCTGAACGGCCTCATAACGTGAGTTGAAAACAATCGGTTTACAGTGGTTGATTCTACCCTCACATTGCACTGACTGTCCAGGCGCGGTACTGTTAGGTGGGGTGGGCCATGCCAATGCAATATTTTGATGTGAAAACTATGTTTTCTTACTGAAGCGTTATTTTATATTTATCAGCTCAATTAACTATATATATATATATATATATATATATATATATATATATATATATATATATATATATATATATATATATATGATGCAGGGACGTATCTAGGCTTTCCTTCGCCCGAGGCAAGAATTGTGATTTCCCCCCCCCCTCATTTTCCTTACCCTTTTTCTATCAGTACAATCAACCCAACAGTAATAAACGTATCTTGCATATGTTGTTTTGCGCTCGCGTAAATAACAGTATAAAATTTTAGTAAAAATACATAAAACCTGTACTTACTAGCTACAATTATCAGTGTTTTAAGTGTGCATTCAAATTATAAATACTGTATTTATAACATTATATGGTGTTCAATGTTAATAAAAATACAAAACTAGTACAAGTCTAAATATTGGTAGATGTTGTATCTATTTACACGCATTTACATTTAATTCCCAAGTAAAAATTGTCGGCACCACCAGGACGTACGGGGCAATCTGACCTCCCTGCCCCCCCCCCCCCCTGATGGACGGCTGGACGGGTGTTGTGTAAAGCATAGTCTGCATAGTATCCGTGAAATCCTGTTGCTGATAGCACAATAGTATTTGTTCATAGTCCTCCCCACTTTTAGAGTTGGTAGAATGTAGGCTTCAATATTAATCGCAACTACTAATTTACGTTATTATTCACAGAAATCAATCGCAAACAGTACATTTCTGCAGTTTTTTTGTCAGTTTTCGCGTGACTAGTGATTCTTGATATTTATCTTACATTGTTCCGTCGAACGAAGGCGAACGTCATACTAAGCACACACAATGGTAAACAACTACAGAAATGATAAGTATTCTTTACAAAAATATGTACTTACTCAACTCGGTGGAGGATACAAATCCTTCGCGGCGATCAGGAAATAATGCGTACGTTCTCTTTCGTCGGGTACCTGCGTCGGAACATAAATCCAGCAAGGTATCCGACGGATTGTGCACTGCGACGACCTTACAGAGGAACATTGTGTCTAAAGGCCAGTTTACACCGAAAAATAACAGTAACAATGTTACTTACAAAACGTTAGTTACAAAATGTTATCAACAAATCCTAAGCAACGGTACACTATTTTAAAGCAATGTTGATAGCAAATGTGTTATTAACATTGCTGAAAACACCAATATTACTAACGAAGTTCTAAGAATGGTGAACATAAGTTAATAGCAATGTTAATGACAAAAATGCCTACAACATTGTTGATAACATTGTCAGTAACGTTTGTTACCAACATCCTTTGATCTAGACCGCCCTACAATAGGTCGGGAAAATAATGTTATTAACATTGTCGGCGACAAAGTTATTAACATGTTTCTAAAATTCATAACTTTTGTTGCTAACAAATGTTATCAACAAAATGTTGGCAACAAATGTTATTAACATTTTTTATAAATATTAAAGTTAATAACATAATGTTGGCAACAATGTTGATAACATGTTGTCAACAATTTTCAAGCATTTTTACAACATTGTTAATAACTTTGTTGAAAACACGTGTTATTAGCAATGTTATCGTTGGTGTAAACTGGCCTTAACATCCCTCCATACACGTTCTATGCGTTGGGTATTCGCTCCTGTGTCGGGGTCAACGAAGTTCAACGAGTGAGTCACCTAAAGCTGAACAAACCCTTGCTCTGAAAGACGATTGTACGATCGCCAACAACCACTTACAATTGTCGTTCCAAGCAGTATGAAATCCTTGATCACACGCAGCAGCGATTCCTTAGTACGGTTTTCCACGGGATCGAGAAAATTTATATCCGTTTTTCTCTCGGTACCACCAAAAACCCACTAACCCTGAAAGTTTCGTCCTCTATTATATTCCTTTTTTCCGAACTTGGCCTTATATATCTCTACAATACCCAAATCCCACCCAAACTATCCAAAGTCCGTTTCGTGCACCATTCTACCATCACATCTCGTTCAAAGGAGCACCAATCTATAATAACGGTAGGCAAAGATACAAGACACATTCTGCAAATCAACTTTGTGCGAGGAAAAGGCAAAAGAAGAAAGCAATTCGTAATCTTACAAATTGTAGAAATAGACAAATTACTTTTTTCAAACGACGTACCGTGCCGAAATGATTTTAAAAAGTTACATCGTGCCATTCTGAATTTAATACATTTACCGACACGTGTCCTAACGGACCGTTGACATCGAAACCTTCGCTGTTCTTGGCGAAGGGCGTCATTTCAGATTTTTCTTTGGGGGGAGGGGAGGGAGAGCAAGATTTTTTATTCTTAAGTGAAACAATTATTGCAATGATCTGCTTAACTTACAACAGCTTAAGTTAATTAATTATGTGAAATTAATTAATTATGTGAAGAAACTTTAAGAATAGAACTTCAGTTTTATGTGCTTATGTACACAAAACAATTTACACACTTTTCATTCAAAAATTAGAAAAGGGGGGGGGGGAGGGCATTTGACCCGCCTAAATGACGTCCCTGTCCTCGGCTAACTCTATTACCGTCGTACATTGTAGGCACCTTACCTCACAAGACAAAACACTGTGATATAAAAGAAATTAAAAAAGCAATGGGCAACAATCCGCGATTATTCCAAATACGAAAACGTCCTGCAAACATCCGCTAAACAGACAAACAACTAGCATGCCCTGATGCACTCGTACCTTCAACCTCCATTTATAATCACTCTGAACACATGGTCAAATTCCGCCGCAATACACAGGAACGCATGCACACCTCCTGTCGACACAAAAACACATCTATTAGTTGCGCTAGCCAGCCAACGCAGGGTTGCGAGATCATAAACGAAGTAGAATCGTACAAGGCATCAAATTTCTCAACCAAACCTTTTGATGACCATCTTTTCGCGCACCTACGTGCCACGTACTCCTTACAGGCCCGACCATTTACAGTACTTTGGTCTCGAAATTCTCGTACGACAGCAATTTTATATCGTACATCGAGTAAAAACATCCTAAATCCTCGTACAAATACGAGAATACTGGTATATCTGGCAACACTGAGTCAACGTGCAACTGAATTTGCTGGCCTGAAAAACAGTAGCGTAACGAAACACGTCTACTTTCTATATATAACGCTAGGAGCGCAAGTAGCCCATAAACAGACATGATGGCGAACACGTACAACAGGTCTCTCAGACTTGGAATTTGGACGAAAAACGGTGAAATTCAAAGTAAGTCGACTTCAATTTTCTTTACGTACGACTACTTTTCAACACCGTACAAACATTTTTTATTAATAAACTTTATCTGTTAAACAACTAGTTTCGCCAGTAGCAACCAAGCAACATACAAATGTCGCATTTAGTTTGCGATATAAATATTTTGTAATGTCTTACTGCTGTCATATTATCTTCTCAATTTGAGAAACTGCTAAAATACAGTTGCATAAACAATTTCCGCAGAACTACTAATGTTCAGCTCGTTGACGATGTTGAGACCTCGCCAAAGAACCCAACATTTTGGGGGAAGAGGAGGAAGAGGTCAGACATTTTGCCTCCCACCAAGGCGATGGGCTCGAGCCCCGGCCGGTTCGGTCACGGATTTTTCGCGTGTGGCAAATGTGGCTGACGTTGCCGTTGACCGGCGGGTTTAATCTGGGATCTCTAGTTCCTCCGCCTTTCTCATTAGGTCATCTCTTCATTGTGGCGCTTAATTTCATGTCATCCTTCAGGTCATGCAGACGCCGACGGGCGCCCAATCAGATGTCTACTCTTGGGTACCCTACCCTACCCATACAGTATTTGTTTTATTTCGTTTAGGTTCCGTCATCTGAGGTTACTTGAAACACGTTAACGTGATACATTGTTTCAGGAGTTTTTATTTCACACATGGGAGCTTTCAGAGCAGAATTACATTGGCTGTTAAAAGTTGTTATTGTGTCACTTAGGTTTGTTTTCTCTCTTCCTACTTCCACGGGCAAAACAAACATTGCTAAAAAAAATGTTCTTAGTTTATCCCAAGTGTCTCGTGTAACTCTCCCGAAGAACTTAACGAAAAAAAAAAAATCGATTATGGGGTATTCATGGTAATATTAGCACTTGGACATTAATATTTAGATCGATTTTCTACCTATTTGTGTATTTCCACCAAATGTAAATGAAATGTAACTTAAACACTGTAATTTGTATTATTTTTAATTCATTGTGTTTCTCTTTACGGAAGGTGTATAGGTACAAATTAACCGAAAATATATGTAAGGAAGGTTATACAAGTGCTCAATTTATAGTAAATGGCCTATACCACTGGGAAGTATTTCGGAAATGTGTAGGATGTAATACCTAAATAGTAATGTAAAATAGTTTTATAAATCCATATATTATTTTGTAGACGCCTAATAACATTTTATTACATGAAAATTTTACACAATTCGTTAATATATAAACAGCGAAGACAACGCATGGAGCGCACGCAGTTCGTGAATGCACAATTTCAGTCTCTACTCAATTTCAGTGCTCCCAAAAACAACCCATTTATTAATATGTTTTCTGTATAAGGACGTGTTTCATCATACATAAGTTACACTTATAAACTGAACAGGCTATGTTGATTACAATATTATTGAAATGTAATAACTGTGTCAAAAATGTTTCTACTAATTAGAATTGTCACAGTATAGTGTAACGGTGAAACAACTGGTTCAGTTCATGGGAAGTTTGCTGTTACTGAAATTTGTCGACGTGTCCGCTCTGAGCGCTCCTTTCCTACACCCAAACATTTCGCTGTTGTTCCATACAGTTAAATGATGTCATCCTGATCAACTTAGTGACCACGTTATTAAGGCGCTGCCTACGTGGGAGGTCTGACAAGAGCAAGGATTTTAAAATCATTACGCAGGGCTCAATTCACCTTTCAAGATATAACTTTCGGACAAAATCAATTTTTTTTGCACTCAATTGAGGACCATGTTGTAACAGGAATAAACATTTGAAGCAGTCATTTGCGAAACAACGTAAGTAAATTTTCTACCAAAACGATTTGATTGTGTTATAATTTTGTACAGACGTAGTCAATAAAATACGGCGTTTGTCAAATGAGCTCACACTTCTGTGCCTTGCTACACTCGCAAAAATATAACACAACACATTTTGTTTGAAAATTGACTTACGTTGTTACAAAAATTATTGATTCATCTGTAAAAAAATTAGAGAGATACGGGGTAGGTATATTGGAGTCATTTTTGAGAATGAAACTGCTTAAGTGCTCAGAATTTTCAGATTATATATATATATATATATATATATATATATATATATATATATATATATATATACACACATATACATACATATATATACATATATACACACCTACACACACACCAACACACACACACACACACACAGATGCGACAGGTACTGCGCCCCACCGAATTTAATAATATCTACATGTAAACCCTATTATTGTGTTGTCGGATCTTTAGTATATGCAGCGCCCTAAATATTTCACTATAAAATATTGAATTTTATAGTTATCAAATAACTCATATGCATGGTTTCTAATATTGTTTGATAGTTGAAAAAACTTATTTGGCTGTTTAGGCCTTGTAATGTGTAATTTTTAGAGTAGACTTCATACAGGCTCGATCCGGGTTCGGTTCCCGGCGGGGTCGGCCCCCGGATTTTCGCATATGGGAATCGTGCCGGACGATGCCACTGGTCGGCAGGTTTTCTCGGGGATATCCCGTTTCCCCCGCCCATTCATTCCGGCGCTGCTCCATACTCACCTCATGTCACATCTCACTAGTGCTGAAGACCTCGACCGAAATCTCCCACTTCTTTGTAATATTACAAACTTTACCTTTGTAACTTTACATACGAATCATTTTACAAAGGCAATATTTGTACTTTAACAAGGATTTGTAGAAGTACAAAGAAAATCTGTGTAAATTGTGCAAATTTTTTTACAGTTTGTGTTTGTGTGAGTGAGGCACGGCGTCAAGGGCTCATTTGGCGCGGTATTGCCTCTAACGTAATACGCAGAAACGGCGTGCAGTGGTATCGTAGAACACTCGCCTGCCACTTTTAGCGCTGACCCCATCTTTTTATTGGTGGATAGTTTCAAGCGAAGTCGCAACACCTTTCTATCGTAGTTTCTCACGAACAGAAAAACAAACTGTTTTTAACCATTGTGAGAGGCTCCGAAATGATATTCTAATTAACGTGATGTTTTAAAACTACTATTCCGACATCGTTTGAAGTGTTTGTTCTTTCGTAAATGCACACATTGGAAACAAGTTTAGAAGTTTCATAGAAAAAAAAGAGTTATGCTGTTTACAAGGCAGCGGGCAGCCGCCTTAAGGCTATTATCCATTATTTCTACTGATTTCACGATAGTTAATTTTTAATCTTAAACGAGGGCAGATACTTACACAGTTTTCTAAAAAAAAAAAAAGTAGTTGTTGCTATGTAGTCTAATTTTATCTTGACAAAAAATATATTGATTTGGCTAATTAGGACATTAATGAGAATTTTCTCAGTTGCACAATTAGCTGAAACTTCTGTGCATTTTGTATTCAAAATTAGTTAATGTAGTTTTAAACTTTTTTTTCTAAACAAAACATGAAACAGTTTTCCGATACCGTATCTGTTCTCGCTTAGGATTAAAAAATAATTATCACGAAAGGAGCATAAAGGATCGATCATGACCTTAACTTGGCATAATTTCCTTTTGGAAAACATAATTTGACTTACAAAAAAATTCAAGCTGTTATTGTAGTTCTAAGAGATACGTAAAATTATTTCAAACGATGAATTTAGGAAATTTCTGTTAAAATTTTGTTCGTTGACGTGCAATTCCATACATTAAAATTTAATATTCGAATTTTTTTTTAAATTAGGGGCCTAATAGCCCTTAAAACGTGATTAAATGTATTGTTCCATGTAAATACAGTAAATTGTGTTAAAATAGTCTTACAGAACCCGTTGAAATGTTATTGTATTTATGTTTAATCTTACTCAATCACAGTAATTTGTTTAATGTAATTTATATGCAACGTAGTTTTGCATATTGGCTATAGGCGAAGGATTTGAGAGGAGTTTTGAAGTGTTTTACGGTCATTTAACCCTCCACACAGCAGAGAAAAGAGAGAGAGAGAGAGAGAGCTGTAAACATGAGATGCTAGCTTGCTCGAGACATTGAATTTGTGTGGGAAACAGAACTCCCAGGCTGGAAGTAGGTCAGCGCAGGGTCGTGGCTTCACCTACCCCCTGCAGTGATATTATAATGCTAACTTAAATATTAGTCTTCACAAAGAACCCTAATTTTGTATATAAGTTCGAGTATATGTAAATGTCAACCTGTGATAATTTTTAAAAGAAATATTAAATCGATACAGAGGAAAGGCCGGGTTTAGTTTTGTCAGTCGCCTAGAGACTCGACGATTGGTTGGAATTGTAAGGGGTGAGTTGTTTTTAGAGAAAGTGCCGCGAACGCTTCGGCTAGGGAGCTTGAGAGGGACTCTCATCGTGACCACCACGAGGTTTGGTCGGATATTGTTGTTTTGTTACATGCTAACGTTGCTTACATAGAGTAAGCCGTTGTATAATACATATTTTTATCATTATCAATTTTATTTTTTTGAATTTTTTTAAGTTCATTTAATTAGCGGTCCCCCGACGTGACGACGCTCATCATCAACATATTAGTAGGTACTTTTAATGAAGTCAAAAGGTCAAGAGAGAAATCTTGGGTTTTTTTTTACTCTTTATGGAGTTTTTTTTATGTCAGGGGTTACTTAAAATTTTAATTTTGCTTTTATTTCATTCTTTTTAAACTTCTCGCATACACTTAATATTATTAAAGATTTTAGTAGTGTAACAACGTAAGCTTTTAGTTTCAATATGAATTTATTTATTATATGTACTTATATTGTTTTCTTTAATATTTTGTTTGTAAATAAGTTATTGGTATGCATTGATTACAAACAAAAAAAAGTATGGTTAGATGATAACCGTAATTCTTTTTATGTTTAGGTGATTCTTTCGTAGAGTTAGTTTACGGTTGCAGAGTTTAATTACCATTAATTTTTATTTGAATATTTTCTCATTATGTTTTTTGTAAGCTTCAGTGAAAGTGTTAAACACAGGCATTGGGAGAAAAACTAAGATAGCTCAAAATGAAGCCAAAAGGCGCAAATTAACGCAGCCTGAAATATACGCTCCTAAAAGACAACAGTGTTTGCTATCTGAAGCTACTCGAAAGACTAAACTGCGCAGTAAAGAAAGTCCACAAGACAGACAGCGTCATTTGGAGAGTTATGCGTTGACTTAAGACTTTGCAGAGATCTAAAGAAAGTTATGTAGAACGTAGTTTACGTCAAACAATAAATACTTGGAACACCAGTATTTCACGATATAATGAAACACTAGAGCAACACTTAAGTGGCCTTAAGTCGTGTAAAAAGTTTGCAGGGTGTTGCAAGTTGTGAACTTAATCAAAGGAAATAATTCAACAATCCTCGTGACAAATCTGCTTTAGCTGAACTGCAAAGATTACGAAACGCCAGGCGCGTAGCCAGGATTTGTGAAAGGGAGGGGTTTTAGCCTGGGAATATTGTGAAGAAACACTGACCACCTCTTTAAAGCGGGGGGTCCGGGAAAATTTGGATTTTAAGGTGCAAAATAGTGCTATTTTAACAGTTTCAGTAACTAAAAATAGAGTATATGTTGCTGATGAAAATATGAAAATTTTAAAATATGAAACGTAATTAATTTTTCACCTTTTTGAAATGGTGATTCGGGGGTACTCCCCCGAGAAAATTATGGAATTTAAGGCGCAAAATAATGCTTATTTTAGCAGTTTTTCCTAAAATTGATTATGCTAATGGTAAATATAGTATTAATTTTTAAATATGAAATGTTTCTAGTTTTCCGCCCCTTTAAAGAATGGCTCCTCTCCCGAGAAAACATGGATTTTAAGGTGCAAAATAGTGTTATCTTAGAAGTTTTAGTAACTACAGATAGAGTAAATACTACTGGTAAAATATTATACATTTTTTAGTATGACTGCTTTGAAATGGCGGTTCGGGGGTTCTCCACCGAGAAAATTTTTGATTTCAGGGTGCAAAATAGGGCTTTTTAAAACTATTTTCGTAACTAATTTAAGAAATTTCTATAAGTGAAAACATTACACATTTTTATATGAATGTTTCCAATTTTTTTGTTAGCTAAAAAGGGGGGGGGGGTTTCTGACCTCCACTAACCCTCCCCTTGGCTACGTCCCTGCGAAACGCATTACCTTAACTATTAAATGTCTAGTATTCGTCGTTTACAATGACAACTATGATTATGTAGCTGCATTCAATGCATCGTTGCTAAGCAACACTTCCTGGAATAAATAGATTAAAACTACAAAGAGCTCATTATCTGTAAACGGCTGATCAGATTTCCTTGAATCATAGCTAAGAACCGTCTCGATCAGGTCATCTTTCAAACAAAAAAAAAACGCATTAAAATAGGTCCATTCGTTTAGGAGCTACGATGCCACAGACACACACACATACCAAGATACACTAACAGACACGTCAACTTATAACACCCCTCTTTTTGCGTCGGGGTTACAAACGAAAAAGAATGGTGCGCATGCAAATGCTATTAAGGACTAGCTGTCACTGAGAAAACTCACACAACAATTCATATCGTTTGAAGTGTAATACAAATTTTAGTGACTTAAGTTTAAATATTTCTGCATTAATTATCTATTGCATGCACCGTAGGTTTTTTTCGTTTAAAATCACAGTATTTTTACAGGAGAAATTATTTTATACGTGTATTCCTTTTTAATTTAAACGTATTACATACATTTTTCTTTACTAAAATATTTTATGACTTTTAGGCTTGTGTGTGTGAAATTTTACAATAAGTTCTGAGCAGTGTTTGAAGTCTTATTTCTCCACCTCATTACGATGTTAAATTGACGTGGTCTATTAGGACATTTAAACAAATAATATATTTTACAATTTTTTTAAAAATGTTATATTGAATTGTCATCCAGTTCTGAGCAATGGCTGAAGTTTCACGTCTCTAGCTCATCGGGAAGTTAGTTTAAAACCGACTGCAAAATTTGTACCTAAAATACGGGAAAGCGGGTTAAAACATCCTGTATAAAAACATTGTTTCGGTATTAAATAGTAACACTGCGTACCGAATAAACAGACAACAAAACAAGATCATAAAATGTGTCAATAAAATGTCGTGTTATATATGGGTAGCGTGAATTTTGTGGTTATGTCACAAAATTAGTATTTACATACGACAGTTAAACTTTCCGTCATAGCATAAATACAGACTGGGTGTTTAAAGTGCCCACACCCCTTGTTTTTTTTATATAATTAATAGTGATAGTGCCTAGAATTTGCTTACGGAGGTCTCAACCCAAGTGTGCACTTAGTTTATACAAGTCTCAGCAGAAGTTTCCACAAGTCAGTAACTTTTTCTCTTCCCGCGCACTGCACGGAGAGTGGAAAAAGGAGGGGGGGGGGCAGATACAGAAAAAAATGAGGGGTGATCGTGTTGGAGGTAGGTACATACACTCGGCTGCTATATAACACATTTGTTCCTTCAGATTCCACTTTACCTTCACGGCAAGTCGCGAATTTATGTCGATTTGGTGGTTATTCTATCACAGTTTACTCGACCTGCAGAACATGTGTTACCACGCAATAGCAACCACTGTTATCCGAGATGTCTAAACTGTGATTCTTGCGATAAAAATTATACTTTAGTGAAACAGATATTGCGTTATGTCTTAATTAGCAAATA
>PNEQ01044726.1:0-34504 GCA_003012365.1 Medauroidea extradentata | reverse complement strand
TGCTCACCGCACCATTCTCCTTATGTGGTAGGCCGGGCACACTACCGTCAGGCGACCCCTCTCACACATCAACATTATTATAACTAGCAACCACGAAACCTCCCGGGATACTATTAGGCCTATGCTGACGCCGGTACTAGCAAAAAAAAAGATTCTACAATCAAAGTTAGTAACCAAATTTGGAAATTAATAGGGTAGGCAGGCCAAGTACCTTACAATAGATTAGTGAAATTATCCAATGCAATTACCGTATTTACTCGCATAATGGCCGCCATCGCATAATGGCCGCCATCGCATAATGGCCGCACCATTATTTTGAAAGGCCTAGAGCAGTATTTTAAAAACTCTGAATAATGGCCGCACCCCATATTTTTCAAAATGGGACACAATACAGTAAAACTCTGTTAAGACGTTTACCAAGGGATCAGGTTTTGCTATGGACTTCGGCGAGAAAACATCTTAGCCAGAGTGGCAAAAATGTGATCTCTAAAACGTGACTGTTGCAAACTTTCGTCGATCGGAAGCGCGGCGCGCCGGCACGCACGACTAGATCCTTCGTTTTTCGTGCCTATAAGACGTGGCGGCAGAACCAAGCATCTAGGTACCAGACACGATGAGTCACTCTCGCTTGTTGATGCGCTGTTGCCACGATGAGTCATGCTCGCCTGTTGATGCGCTGTTGCCACGATGAGTTAGCTCCCTGGTTTACGCGCTGTTGACACGATGAGTCGTGCTCGCTGGTTGATGATGCTCTGTTGATGAACGTAACGGCGTCTGGAGAGTTGTGACGTTTTAAGCGTGAATCGGATTTGTTTATAAACTACTTCACGGGAAATAATAGCGTACATGTAATGGACCGTAAAATGTAAACGTCTTATGCGGAATAATTTTGAAAGACTTTAATTGAGAGACGCACATGAATAGATTAACAAGATTTTATAGTCTCTTAATTTTTCCATGTTTACTGTACTATACACCGACAAAATCTTTTTCTTTGTTTTTGGAGAAATGGTCACGCTATGGACGAGTAAATCTAGAAAAAAATGTACATTTGTTATATTCTACACCATACAAAATTTAGAAGGTAATTTTTTTGAAAACCCCTCATAATGGCCGCACCCCATTTTTTGGGCCTAAAATTTGGTCAAAAATATGTGGCGATTACGCGAGAAAATACGGTATGTGCAAAATAATGTCCATAAAACATGAACAAGTAAAATTAACGGTAAATGACTATAAAATATACGGCCTCAGCGTAGCGTGTAGGCCTAACTTCATAATAGTGTGTATAAACGGCTCGTGATTATATTTGGCCTGTTACGAAATTATATGTAACCAATATATTTTTGATGTATGCACTTTCCACTTCGAAATTGTAATCAAAATCCAAATCTTAGTCTGTGAAGAAAAGCAAAAATCGAAAACGTGAACGTAGCAAGTAATTCCTCAGGAAGAATGGAGCCGTTATGACTTGTGTGGGCGAGGGGGGAGAAGAGAAGGAAAATGGTGGAGTTACAATTTTTTTTGGTTGTGACGCCCACCCAGTGCCGTCATTGGCTGGCAGCGGCAGCGATGGGCGGTGCATGAGCTATGATGAGCAGCACAGACGTCGCCAGAGAGAGAGAGAGAGGGAGAGAAAGAGGTAGAGCGAGCGAGAGAAGCAGATGCCGCTCTGAGAAACAGCTGGCGGCAGGTCAGTAACATCTCGCGCTCTGCGGCTTACGCGCGCAACAGCGTTTCGTAATGAATTTTTGCAGTTTTCTTCGTGAAACACATTATGTATTATGAGGGCTGAGCTCTTACACCTATATTGTTTATACATATTGCGACTTATAACGATGTTTTAATAGATCTGTGCGACTGATTTTCAATTACTAAAATTTCTATTTTTTCCATTTTATTCTTTCATTGTTCGCGGAAATCTGTACGTTCGAGGTGTACGTACGAACTGAGTGCTGTACGAGCGGGGTTTTACTGTACCAAAATTACCGCGCCACTCAAATAACTACAGTGACTTCCATCAAGCGGAGAAGTGATAGAAATAGAATGTAAATAAAGAAATATGAAGCTAATTCATCTTAGGTGCACGGCTCTCGCCATCATGTAGTTCACCCAACCACGTGGGCGAACCCCTTATCTCGTGAGCGCAGTCGCGACACGTCTTCATCTCACCGTGGCCAAGCAGAACTGGGGAGAGCCCAGGGCACGCGCGGCTGACCAAGGGTGCCATAGCCTCCAACCCAGCGCACATATCCCTTCGGAACACTTTTAATTACTATGCCGTACACAAGTGGCTCAGAACTCTCAATTTGAAATATGCGACTCTTGGCAACATATACTTAATACATAAATTTCTGGATTATGTTAAAAAGAACACGTTGACATAAAATTATACCTTATACCAAAGGCGTCACTGGCGGAGTGATACATGCGGCCATCGCCGGAAACTTAGCAACGGGCGATTCCCAGAATTCAAGGCCCTTTGTCCAACCTCACGTGCTCCTCGCCTGAGGCTTTCCACAAAGATCAAACTTACACAAAACTGAATATGTGAAATACACCCTATGTCCTTTAAATTACGTCAATAAGTTGTTTGGATAGAGTTCATGAAATACATAGCTGAACAAAATGAGACAAGTCTGAACTCTTTACAACAAAATTGACTGATCAATATCAATAAATAACTAAGTATGAAAACTAAGCTAACACTAGCCCTGTGTAGCCCACTGCAATAATTATTGATTACCGTATTTACGCGAATATAACACCCGCCCGTGTATAACACCCTCCCCAATTTTGACTTTCAAAAATTAAAAATATAAAATATTCGTGTACAGCCCCAGCAAAAAAGAACTCCTTTCTAGCCAATAACGTCGACCATTGAACATCGAAGAAAATAATAAAGTCATCCAAGTTAACATTTTAAAGTACATAATATTTTACCAAAAACATTTTCAGAAAGAAAAATGTGTCTTAGTGTACAAGTGCTGTGTCTTCGCTACATACTCTTCAGCAGTTGTGGCCGTTGCATACGAGCGCATTGCAGAGTGGAATATCTGCCGCGAAGATATTCTTTGGTCGGACCTCTGATGACGTTGACGTGTTGTTTGTATGGCAGAAAGCTGCGAAACATGTGACCGTAATAAAAAAAACGATGAAAATATGGAAAGGTTACACCGCAGCATTTGAATTACAAGACGTGTGATATGCAGAAGAGAACTGTTTCAAGAAAGTTTACCGTCAGTACACAATGCAAATGCTTGGCGAGAGGGAGTTGTGATTTTATCAACACAAATGTAATTATGTAGGCACTATAACTCATTGTTTTCCAATTTTTCTGTTCACTTCGGTTCTGTGAGTGCTCACTATCCAGTTCCAATGGAGGATCTGAATAAACGAATAGGCCTATTGCCTAAATAAACGACAACTGAAAAGGAACATGGCGGCTGTCATATTTGTTTACGACGTGAGTACCGGTTATGTTCGGGTTATGTACTAAATTTTGTTATTAAAAAAATTTATTTTAAAGGGATTGTTCTACGCGTTATTCATAAGTGTTCATTCTCTGAGTTATTGTAGTAGGCTATAACAACTACTTTTAGATACAAAAATTTTTTATTCAGATTGTCTCGTGTATAACAGCCTCCTCATTTATTGATGTTGGTTTTTTGTAAAAAATGGGGGTGTTATACACGCGTAAATATGGTAGTTACAAATAAATTTGTTTTAAAATTGATAGCTTCTTGCTTCAGGATGGCATTCCACAGCCTCGCAGGACTAAAGTTCATCCACAGAGCTTGATGTTAGAAATTATAGCTCAATCAATAAAGAAAATATTTAATTAAATAATGAAATCTCGGCAAACAAACAGTGCACTTACACTCAGAAAGCCGGACAGACTTATCACTTTGACCGGACAATTCCTGAAATTTGGGACTTCACTTCACACTGCACACGATATCAAACTAAACCAAAGTGACTGGTTGCTGCCTTAGTGAGTTGGGGGCTCTTATGTGTGGGCTGGCAGTGTGGTCAGTGTTAGACTACACTGGGGTCGAGCAGACAACATCAAAATTGAAAAGAAAAAGCAGGAAAACTTGGCTGGTGAGGCCAGGTGACTTCACTACGTTCATCATTTTTGGTTGGGGGTTAGAAACATAAGCTATTACCGCATAACTTTGATTTATTTAGTGACATTGTATGTTTGACTAATTTTAGATCCTGGGACAATTGTAAATGTTTGAGCATTGATAAATATGTGATCTGGCATACAATAACAAGAGGCTAAAGAAGTAGGTTAACTACAGATATCTGAAAGTCAGAAACTGTTCATAAGTGTTAGACTGCTTAAACAATCTCTCAATTGTATCTGGAGTATTTACCGGCACATAGGACAACCCCGCATATAAGACGATGAAGGTACAAAATCTTGAACAAATAAAGTAAATTATTAAATTTGAAATTCCAGACAGAAAAATATTTTTTTCCTTTGCCAGAAACATTAAAAATTGAGTTGAAATTTTTTTTGATGCATTTATTACAGTTATGTAATATAATAGGAGACACATAAACCAATAAAATTGGCTACTATTGCCTTCCGAATGCCCAAGAGCCAAGGAAATGCACGGTAGTGGCACACATGGCCGGCTACATCATCAGTTGCCTGCAACTGTGCGCGACTTGGCTATGCCGAATTGAGGCACGCCTGCACTACATGGCAATGTCGGGCTACAACAGCTACTTGCAAGGTCAGAGCATTCCTGTGCGCTATTTTCACCTGCCAGCGTAACACTAGACAGTAGACACATGAATGTGTGATATGGTACCTAAATCCTAGTTTTCTCTGCCCGAAAGTTTTGTGCTGGCGGGACAAAGGATCTAAGCATGCAGACCTCGATCCTCGTTTTCTCTGCCTTTGAGTTGTGGGCTGGCAAGACAAACGATCTAGGCATGTGTTCCAGCTGCATCAATTGCTACTTCGCTGCAAGGTAACAGTGTCCTTTATTATGAATATGACTCTTATCAAAATTTCGTACCGTAAATTTTACTAAAACGGGTCACTTGTTTTCATTTGTGACGAAATACGCAAATCCTTGAAACATCATACAACTCCACAGCTTACAGCTTAACTTTAAAACAAATTTAGGTTACCAAAAAATTTTGCACTTTCATATAAGACGAGTAGCAACTTTTGAAGGCCAAAAGTAGTTGTCTTATATGCCGGCAAATGCGGTAAAAGTTTCTGTAATGGCATACTGTTTTGACAGTACACAACCAAAGATGATGGCGAGTAGGTATTCATGTATTGTATTTACTTGTGTATGGGTTACAGATTTTATCCCAGTTACTGTATATTGGTTCAAAGTTAAAAAATTAATATGTTTCACCAGAAGTTCTACTATGTAAGTATTTGAGGAGAATAAAGTTCTTAAATACAACTGTTATTGCTGTAAACAAAAGTAACACACTGTGCTATTCATTTTGCAAAACTATAAATCAGTTTGCTTGTCAAGGTAACTTTTAACAAAAAGTGGCAGTCTATTGCTTTAGTGTATCGTTGCTCTTTAGTTAGAGTTTAGTTTAATGCTGTGCAGTGAGTTTGTTTTAAATGATAGTTGGATGTTTAGACACACTTTTGATTACAAGTTATGGTGTATTTTGTGTATACTTGATCTCTCTTGTTCCATTTTGTTTGCTGATGCTCAGGCTAGTTGTATGTCTTCAGCACGGTAATGGACTGAGATTTGGACGTGGTGGTGAGCTAACGGATGTACTCCACAATAATTTCTAATGCACGTAAAGTTCAGCTCCTGTTGGGCAAGGAACAAACTGTCATTATGAGTTAAATTGCCTTTGAAGTGAATTTATAAATTAATTATTATTTTATATGCGTCAATATGCTAACAAGTGATGTGTAATATGCCCCCGAATCACGTAAAACATGGTGAAGCTCTTTATACAGTAAAACCTCCATTAACAATTTATCCATCTAGTAATGAGAAACCCTATATAATGAAGTACTATATTTTCTGTATATAAGTCACACATTTTATATAGAATATTTTCTCAATAACTTGGGGTGCGACCTATACCTGTAAGTGGAAACAATGCGTAGGGTCAAGGAAAAAAAATTCTTAAAAAATTTTAAACTATATTTATTTATTTAACTTACTTACAAAAGTGTTTTAACGGAATTTCTTTAAAAGTAGAAAAAATTTTTTTTATCTGTTTTTTTTTTGCCATCACAATTTAATAGGTCTTATGCTGGGTACCGGTACCTACAACTCTTCCACACTTGCAAGCAAAAAAAATTGCTTATGTAAATATAAATTACATAGGTCACTTGTTTAAACATACCCCCAACAAATTTGAAAAAAAAAATCACTGTAAAGAAGTGACTTACCGTATTAACACATCATCACTGTCATCACCATAGTTGGAATACAGTACTCAGAGTTATCACTTCCAACATGGCTGTCTCTTGAAACATCACCGTCGTTCTGTCATACGTCGCCATCTTCCATTTCATCCAGCTAGTTGGCAATACCTGTCTTCTTAAAACTCTTGACAATGAGTTCTTCTGAGATTAGTGACCAACTCGTTACCATCGATTCGCAGAGTTGTTCTGGCGACGGCCGCTTCACTCACCTTGTTTGTGTAAACTCATGTTCGGCATTTGCAGTTAGTTCTCCATATAAACGGCGCATATTGTCCTTGAACGGCTTGTTTATGCACACGTCCAATGGCTTAAGAGTGGACGTGAGGTCACCTGGAATAGTAACCAAGTCCATTTTCCCCTCGTAGAACAATTTCTTGACAGGCTCTACCCGGTGACCACGGAAACTGTCCGATACTAACATAGCTGGCTGCTTAACTAGTACTACAGGCCTGTTGTTCCACACACATTGCACACCCGTTGCATGTATGTGTCTCGTGTACATACTCATGTACGTACTCAAGCACGCCTGCGTCAATTTCTGGAAACTTGCCATGCTTTGCCCTTTGAAAAGCTTTCCTCTTCACACTTGGGTTTTCAAGGTCCAATTTTTACTTCCGCCAGCCTGCACCAACTTTTATTAACATCATATTTTCGGCCTGCTGCTCGATTGCCATGCTGTTCCGCAAACAAAATTACTTTAAGTTTAAAACTTGCTGCATACATGCTCCGCTTTCCCATGTTGCTATCTTACTGACTCTGCCATTACGGTAATGTGAGCATTATGCACTACACACTGCAACTGCATGAAGGCTTTGCAACATTGCTAGCTTGCAAGGTCACAGCTGGGATATAGCAACTCGTGTGACCTTGAACAGCAGCTATCCAACCACCATCCAGCTGCCCAACGATCCCGTTTTTATACAGCATGCACAAAAATAGAAGTGTGACCTATAAGTGATAAATATATGTATTTTTTACCACCGTTTCTAAGTATGGGTGCGACCTATGCACACGTGTGACCTATTTGCGATATTATACCCAAAAGATTTGGTCCCGCCAAGCCCCATAAGAACAATGCAGTTTTAACCTCCAAGTATTGAAATTTATTTCGTTCGAGACTTTTACCACTTCTTCAGTTCAAGGGTTTATTGATGTGTACAATGCGTGAAAGCGGCTCTTTTTATAAAATGGCTGGCCAACTCGTAGCTCCAACTTTAGCGCTAGCTGTGGTAGAATTCCGTTCAATGTTTTTGGCATGACAACCTGTCGAAATCATGTATTTCCGTGGTCAAAGGTGCGCATACACAACAGTGTACAATGTTTTTTTTTTTTTTTTTTTTTTTTTTTTTCCCCCGATATTTCATTACTGAACTGTTGACTGTCGTTTAGAAATTCGAACATAGTTAATTGTGACTTTAACATGAATACATTTCCAAAACATGTGGCTGCAGATAATAAAAAAACTAAAAATATTAAAAAGTTGTTGATCAAGGTGGTTAAAAGTGTGATATTGCTAACTGGTTAAGTGTCTAGATTTGCTACTCAAACTATTGATTTTAAAATAATAGTTTATTATTGAAAAATGTTTCTAGAGACTTTCGTTTGTAACGAAAAATTTAGTTTACTAACTTTGAAAGTTTCCATTTTTTGTTAGGTTATGTTAGTTTAGTTTTGGTAAGGTTATTTTACTCTGAGGTTTTCCATTTTTTGTTATGTTAGGTTACGTTCGGTAAGGTACCTAATGAAGAATGGAAAATTTAAGGTTATATAAACTCAACGAAGCTAATCTAACCTAACAAAAAATGGAAAATTTTGAAGTTACACTACAATTTTATTTACATAGGACTATGTATAATATGTATAGAAACATTTTTCATTAATAAACTATGCCTTAAAAAGCAATACTGTACATAGTTTGGCCGGTATACGATGGGTAGTGATTTTAGGTATTTACCACTAACGGTTTCGACATCCATGTCTAGGCCTAAACTGTCAACCATAATTTCAAATTGTGTGCAGAATAAAAATAACACTGTCTAAAGTATGTACAGTAATAATAAAGACTTGGACAAGAAAACTTAGATTGGCTCATGGAGGTTTAGGGCATCAAACAGCAATGTTTGTGGACCTCTTCTACAAGAAAATGTTGTTCAGGAAGCACTTAGGATTGAATATATAATTTGCAAGCATCCAACGGCAGGCTTTCCAAATTTAAAAGCCATTGTAACATTATCACACTCGAGGCAAGTGGTGAAGAACTTGGTGTTAACCCTGATATTTTAAATACCTGGCAACCTAAACATGAAGCTCTGTGTGCTGGGTCTAGAGCTCAAGACATTTTCAATTCTTCATGCAGTGGTTCTTATTTTTTTAGGTTGCCTCCGTAATTTCTATGGTATACTAAGACTTGTCAAGAGAAGTTTTGTTGTTCACGTTAAATTCTATGCCTAGTAGAAATCTGCTGTATAAAACCTGCATTGAAGAATCCTCCTTATAACAAACATGTAATTTTTGGCTCCTTAAGTTTTGTTAAATAGAGGTGTTACAAGTACCTATACTGAGTTAGTAGTAGTAATAGTGTAATACAACTCTAGACACAGTGGATCTCATGTTTGTGGATGGTGGAAGCACTAATGGGTCAGTAATGATGACATGCTGCATGTAGAAATCAATGTGAATATATTCAACACAAATCTAGTATAGTGAGGGATAGATTAATGTATAATACAGTAAATAGCTTCCAAAATGAAGTAAACACCGGCAATGCGATATGGCATGTTAGGCCACATTGTCAGTTACAAACAGCACGAAAATACAATAAAATACATTGTATAGTGCAGCAAGTTACATCTGAACAGTGTTATACATTATCACTGTGCACATGTCCCTCCCTTTATCCGCCCCTTCAGTGCTCTGAGGGGATTGTGTGATCATGTAGACACCTCCCCTCTAGATGTGGGCAAAGCTTCGAAATTTCGAAGCCGAATAGAATATTTTCATTATTCAATATTACATTCAAAATAAAATTTTTTCTTCGAACTTCGAAAATAGTACTACAATTTTCTGATGGGTATGTCATCTTAAAAATTGTTATTTGGCCAAAACTTGATGATGGTGTCGAATTTACATTATTATAAACGTTCAAAGATTTTATTTGAAACTAACCATACACATTGGCTAGTGGACCATGAAATCATATCCTTAATAGCATACATACAAAGCAGTCAAAACGGCCTAAACTAAACTGTCAACAACTAATTTCATTCAAACAATAGGGAAACCACATCTTTAAATAATTTTTATTTAGAGCCCGAGAAGTTTTATCTTCGAAACTTTCTTTAAACGGTGCTAATTTTTGTAGCAGCAACATCTGCTATATCAATTTGTGCCTAAATACAACTGACAGTGATTATTGTAGATTATGCAGCAAAATATTTTTTAACTAAATGGTCGTCAAATTGCACTCAATGCGATGCAAGCCGTATCGATGAAATTAGAAAGGAAACAAATAGCCTAGGCTGTGTCTATGGTTTACATCAAGTGCGCCATTTCGAGTGGCCTCAGTCGCAAGCCATACAGTCAACAGCCACCGTGTCATAGCACATGCACTAAGGAAATGGACCGGTGCAGTGCATAATTATTTATGCCCTTCAAAGTAATCATTTAAATTTATGCAACACGAGAGGCAGATCAGTTAAAAACAAATGTAATGCTGCTGGCCCACCGAAATTTTCACCAGTGAAGTTGTGTGTCGATCACTTAATGACCATGGCTATATTGCGGACACGTTCAGTGATGCGATATTCAAGTGAAATCAGTACGCACTTACGGAAACTACTTCGGATCCCCTCGATAAGAGAGTAAATCGGTCGGAAATGTCATGCGTTAATTGGAGCAGTGTAGATAGCAGCAAGCAGACGATACAATAAAGTGCGCGTAAAACCTCAACAAACACTCCCGCATGTGTAAATAATAGATAATTTATATTTTAAGGCGGTTAGAATGCATGTTCACGGAAAATACGATGTCGGATTGTATTATTTTTATTGAAAAACAAGTCTGGAGCAGTTTATCAAGTAAAAATATTGCCAGAGTACATAATCCAGGTATGGAATAAATTATTATTACTAGTACACAATTTTAATGCTACAGGCGTATTTTATACCAGCACAAAAGGATAACATGACCAATGCTATCCAGCAGGAATATTCCTAGTAGGTTTCCATAAGCGCCTCGTGAGTCACTACATAGAAGTAGACAACCTGGAAAACTATTTTGGCAATTTCCTAAAATCAACTGATGGAGTCAAGACTTCAGGTCTGAATACTGGGCCACCTGCCAAAAAATCCAGGAGCAGTATTTGGTTATTTTCTTACTAAAAGTGTCAGCGGTAATAAAGCAACATGCAAGAAAATATTCAAAATTCCAACAGGTACTTCATAAATTAAGTAAAAAAAGATACGATTTTAGGGTCTGTTAAGTTTTATAAAACCAACTTAATTTTTTTGGGATTTTGGGATTCATTTAGGTACCACTACAACCCTACAGAATCATCTGAAACAACATCCTGAGCAATTACAGTACATATAATAATTCCACTAAAAACTTTTTTTTTGCAAATCACTACAAAACTCTCATTTTTTACCCAACTTAGAATTACCCTTCAAGGTAAGTTCTTAACAGTGTAAACTATTTTGCATTGTATATTTGTTTAAAAATTCAATTTACTTGGCATTCAGTACAATATTTTAATTTGAATTCGTGAATATTTCAACAAATTCGCTTCGAAATGAAATTTTCATATTCGTCCACCCCTACTCCCCTCCAAAGATAATGAATAACACAAACACGATTTAGGTCATTCAGAATAAAGTGAGCACTAAAGATTTAACCTTTGAAAAAAATCACTAGCCCTTACTGCATATAAGTCAATGTTAACAACAGTTACATTATTGTTTGTATGGTTGGTAGCAAATAATAGCATGTAGTTCCGTGTATTTTCTTATTTGAATACAGCATTAGTGAAACACTATCAAATGCAAACGACCTCTCTGTATTTAATATACATTAAAATGTTTATTTAAGTTCTTATTGACATACAAACTGACTGTATAATTTTATTTAATTAGCGAAAGCACAAAATGACGCAACCGAGCCGATTGTCGTTGGCAGACGCCGCTAATGCTTCGCGCCACAGAGGTAGTTTAAAGTTCAACCGACAGATGGCATCAGAGTTAGCTTTCCGCCGCTTCGCCAAGCTTCACTTGGAAGCGAATTGCGTCATTCAGTTTGTTTGTCCGTTGTGTAATGAATATGGGTTTCTGATAAACACATTCAAAAGTACTAGAAGTGACTGTTTATGAATATCAACGTTTACTCACAGGTATTTATAACTAAGATTACTACTGAGTATAGCATATATTTAGCACCCGTGCATTTAATGATTAGATATTGTAGATAACATTTATCGGAACAGTGTAATGTAAATGTAAACATTGTACAAGCCTATGTAAATAAAATCATGTGGAAATGTTGATGTTTACATGCAGCTGAAAGATATAAACTGGCAGAAAATAGAAATTAATCAGGGCTTTTTTGAGTGCTCACTTTATTCCGAATCACCTATACCAATGTTGTAATGCAGGGACTGTATACTGTGGTCGTGACTGGAAAACATTTCAGCAAACACTAATGCTCAAATCACTCAAATACCGGTATATTGATACATTCATATTATAATACTAATAAAGTTAACGACAGCATGTTAACAGCAGGCCTGCAGCAAGGTTTCTGACGGCCTGGGGTAGTTAATTGTTAGTGGCACTTAATGTCTGAATAAAATTTTTAAGAAAAAATATTTGCTGATTAGGTACATTTTTAATTATTGTAAACATGTTTGCATAAATAACATTGTGAAATGTGTTACAGATCCTTATAGAAAAACAAATATAGTAACACTGTTAATACAGATGTATTTTACAGCTGAAAAATGAAAGAATCTAATTTTTCTCATAATTTAGGGCAAGGGGCCGGCGCCTCATTCAAGCTGGTGCCCATGGCATTCCACCCCTCCTCCTGCTGTGGCTCTGGCTAACAGTCAAGCCACTCGTTCAATAATTGGACAACTTTTCTGTGAAATCATCCAAAACCAATGGGGTATTTTAAAATTATCCCTTCTTTAGAGGTTAAAAAAGGTTTTAGAATGCTTTGACTGTTCGATTTGGCTTGTTACCGTTTGCTGACTGTAGTATTGATTTCAAAAGATTACAGAATTACGTGCTATGTGATTAGGAGTGTTAGCAAAGATTAAATTGTGAAACTATTCATAGGACAAATATTAGGTTATTAGAACCTAAGAATTTCGCTCAATCCGATAGTCAGGGAAATCCTGGAAAAGTCAGGGAATTTCATTTACATTTTTCTGTGTCCACCATGTAAGTGTCAAATCACATTGCAATGCAGAAGAGGTTTCTTGTAGTAATTTGCCCTCCCCCCCTTCCACACTCCCTCCTCACTCACAGAAAATTTGGCATGTCCCTTCTGCAGGTGTTGAAAAATTCAAACCCCTTTGGGTCCTATCCCCCTCCTCAGCCAAAGTTCTTTTTATGGTTGATTCAGGCACACCCATTGTTGGACTTGTTGCTTCTGAAAAGCTGTATTTTGAACCATACTTCACTATTTATTATTTTTTTGTGTAGTGACGTAAATGATTTCACGCACCAGCACTGTGTAACTCGGATCCCTACGTGTTGCACTGGAGCGAGCTTCACGTGTTCAAGGCAAGCTGTAACTGATTCCCTCCACCTATCCTATTGCCAGACACAGGACAGAAGTGTGCGCCGTGCACCATAGGGGACTGTGCAAGTTCCTGTCTATCTTGCTTGATTATAATTGCTGGATTATAACCCTGAAATAATTATGTTGTAAGAATAAAATTAAACTTGATGATGATAAATCATTATTGTTACATACTGTAGTTGTTAAAGAACTAATAGATGGCTTGTGATTATAATCTCCATGGCCATGTGGTGCATTTCACTTGCGGAAATGATTTTAAACTACAGTAGAAACCTGTTATAATGTCCCCACTAATACCTATGTTTTCCTGGTTATAAGGTTTCTTGTGTTTGGTCCCTAAAACTGTTTTTATTAGGTGTGAGGGGTTTGCGAACCTGGTCGCTATTTAACATTTTTGATCTGTGTATGTATGTCTTGCTGCTTTTAGTCATGTGAGGAATCCCTTATGGCACTTTGAATATGTTGACAACACAAGTATTGTTTTGTTTTTTCCTTGTGCTCATTTGACTTAAAGTAAATTGTTCCGAATATTGATTCAAACATTCTATCTAGGTAAACTTTTATAACATATTGAGTTATTACGTCAATTCCAACCTTATGGGACTTGTACTTCAATTCAAGGAACTCAATTTATTGTGATTGTTAAGTGTGAGGTGTCAAAAGATACTCCTTTAAATTCTGAACAGATTATCTTATTTAATTTTATCTGTACTGAGGCTATTTCAGTCTCTTCAGAGTGTTAAGTATGTTTGAGATTTAGCCTAAATTTGGGAACAAATGTAGATTCATATATTTTTATTGCAACTGCACATGTATCTGTTGACCGAGCATTTTCCTGTAACTTATTGTAATAACATTTTCCTTTATAATGAACTTTCCAGTTCCTACCATAATTGTGATCATTTGTGGACAGCCAAATTTTTGTTTGAAGTGTAAACACCTAGTGGTGGATTTGCCCAAGGTTTCCCAACATGTTATTTTAGTGTATTTATGGCTGATTTTGATGTGGTACATTTTATAGTGAATTTGAAGTTGGCTGTTGTGCTGTTTTCTTTTAAAGTATCAGGTAATGTGCTGTAACTCTAAAATTAAGTTTCCCATACCAAGTTTGGTGTCAATATGCTCAGCATTGAATTTCCTAAATTCTAGCTAAGTGAGTTTTGTTGTATACTTTGTCAATTAAGTACTAGTAGGCTTTATGCAAATTGGTATAACTTTAAGGGAAGTGGTGGTCTTCAGCAGTCAGACACAGCTGCGCTGACGGTGGGCGCAGCTTTCCTGGAATCCATGCCCTATAAGGCCGTGTTGTTGGTGATTGGCTACAAGCCAGTGATGGAATGTTGAGGGTGTTTGTGATGTCAGCAAAGCTAGTGCAAGGGCGAGCAGAACTGTTTTCTGCATCCGCAGTAACTTTTTATCAGCCATTAAGTAAAAGAAACCACTAATGAACATGTCAAGTGCATTAATAAATTTAATCAAAGCTCAGGACAAAGCAGTTTAATAATGAATTGCAACAAAGAAATTTAACTGTATACTTTGGCAAAGCGATGACAGTTGGCGCAAGAATATGCAAGGATGGCTGAATCAAGGCAAGCAGCGGACCTGGCTGGGGTCTATTTGAAATCAGGATGTGGGACAGACGTGTGCTAGGCCAGAGGCCGAGAGATTTGCTGGTGTGGGTGGAGGCTAGCGTGGCCACCCTCTCCGAGTTTAAGGCAGTTTGCTATCCTTTTCATAAGACTGTATAAGTGGTGAAGGAAGTGGCCAAGTAGCTGCAGTGTTGTTTTTGTTCTAGTTGAAACTAAGGACCGTCATATTTATTCCTTTGTGTAATTAATACACGCCACGTTTGCCGTTGTAGTATTTTCGGTGCGAAACTCCAACCAGGCCTAAAGTGATCCTTGCATCAAACATCTTGATCCTGATGGATACAGCAATGTGAATTTTTTGTAACAAGTTGATTTTGGACAAGCTAAATTATTTAATCTTCAGGTGATCTAATCGGGAATTTGGCTTTTTAATTTTATCACCCTTCTGGAGACTCTTGACTGAAGCTATCTGGCAAACTTTTATGTAAAGACCTATTACATGCCCAAAGTGGGGCTAACATATTTATTGCAGTGACAGTTTTTTTTCTCATCATGGCAAATGGTGGCGGTAAGAAACTGTGTAAAATGGATGACATATCAGTGAATACTTCCGTCCTCCCGCAATTGAAAAACTTGAAGGTATGGATAATACAATAATCGGAAGTTTTCAATGGAGATGTATTTAATGCATGAGGATTTGTGGACTTGTATTGAACCTGTTGCAACCATGGAAATTGGTGAAACTAAGGATAGGAAAGCCAGAGCTAATATGTTTTTAATGGTCCAACCATCTTGTTTTTACATGTAAGAAATGCAAAAATGGCTAGGGAAGCTTGGCAACAATTTAAGACGAGCTTATGAAGATAAAGGTTTAACGCAGCGGCTCGGGTTGCTTAGAATTTTGTTTGGCCTAAAGTTAAACAGCTTTAGTTCAGTGGAGTCCTATGTTACTAAGGTTATGTGCGTAGCCCAACGATTATCAGACATTGGCTATCCAATTGAAGATGAACGTCTAGCTGCAATACTGTTAAGGGGATTACCAAATTAATATCATCCAATGGTAATGGCTTTGGAGAGTATTGGTGTCACTATTACAAGTGATCTTGTAAAAACAAAGTTGTTACAAGAGGACTTAAAATGGGGATCAGAAAATTTGACAGATACAACTCTTCTTTCCAATCAGAGTGTACCATCTGTCACTACCAGGAAGCAAAACTATTTTCCGTTAAGATGTTTTGAGTACCATGAATTGGGACACAAAGTAAGTAACTGTCCAATGACAAAAATATGTGAGGATCTGTCATAGAAGCATTTTGACGGCCAGAAGAAAACTACTTTGGATAAAAATGCTGCAACTGAAATAAATTGGTGCTTGTTAATTGCAATGGATGCAAAATATAATAGTGATCTATGGTACATAGATTCAGGGGCTACTGGTTGTATGACTATGCGCAAAGACTGGATACAAAATTTCAGTGAAAAACAAACAGGGTGTGAAGTAACTGTGGCAAATAATACAAATTAAAGAACCATGGGAATGGTCTTGTAATGGTTAATGAATCTTCTGGAGAAAGATGTCATCATAGACCAACGTACTGTTACAAGTTTAGCAAAAACTTAAATGTGGGCAACTTTCTGAGCTTTTTGGGATAGAGGTCTTATAAATAGAAATAAAAGATTTGAATTAAGTAATTGATTTACGAGCTCACAAAATGTTATCAAAATGTAAATTAACTTTGACAATTAAAGCAAAAAAATATTTACCATTAATCAAAGACTACAAATCACAATAAAAATTCAGTCATATATCCAATCAACAATCTTTCAAATAGTAACAATGGATAACCTTCACAGTCCGAAGTGGTGATGGCTCACCATGTGCTGCACAGCACCCCGAGTGCACCACTGTCTTCAGTCTTGAGGTCTTCGGTTTGACTTCCATCGCGCACCTCCTTGTTGTCCGTCGACCCGCAGCGGCAGTCTTCTTGTTTCGCCCAATACTGCTCCGAAGGTATGT
The DNA here is from genome assembly GCA_003012365.1 of Medauroidea extradentata. Classification (NCBI taxonomy): domain Eukaryota; kingdom Metazoa; phylum Arthropoda; class Insecta; order Phasmatodea; family Phasmatidae; genus Medauroidea; species Medauroidea extradentata. The sequence continues at coordinate 17,661 of PNEQ01044726.1, read as the reverse complement.
GCCTACAACCTCACAGTAGTCTCCAATGTCACCAAGATGTCTTCACCAATCTCTCTCCTCAAGCATAGCACCTTCTTCACTGCTGCCGTCGATACAACACCCAAAGGGTTGTCTGTCTCTTCTGCAGCCCGCTGATGTTACTCGGCTTTGACACTGGCCACAGTTGCCGTGTTGCCATCCCAGAGACGCCACACTTTGTCAGCTCAGCCGTGCAGACACAACACCCCAAGTGTTGTCTGTCATTTGTGCAGGCCGCTGATGTTACTCAGCCTTGACACCGACCACCATCGCCGCGTTGCAATCCTTGAGACGTCTCACCTTGTCCGATCCGTTGCGCAGACACAACATCCTAAGTGTTGTCTTCTCCGCGGTCCGTCACTTCTCACGGTGTCCGTTGGACCCCAGTGGCGCTGACGCCGACCCATACACACTCGAGTCTCACTTCATACTTCAAAAGACTCTCTAAGACTCTTCAAGACTGCACAAGACTAGACTGCCTCTGTTTCGCTGTTTGGGGGCTTTTATATGGCCCATTTAGTGACGTCAATCAGCTGTGCAACATGATGACCAGAGGTTTAAAAATAAGAGTCACGTACGCAAAGGTATCATCCCAATGACGTCTCGGGCGTATCGCAGCACCTCTGGAAAAACCCATGACTGTGGTTGAATCTTCATGCTGTTCACCTAGCATGATGTATCATGTCTGTTGCTAGGCCAACACGCAACACTACGGTACCTTATACACCTTTACAAAACGGCATTGCGGAAGGGGCCTAAAGAACAATTGTAGAAAAAGCCTGTACAATACTTTTTTGTGCTGGATTAAGAAAGTGTTTCTGGGCAGAGGCAGTAAATACTGCTATCTATTTAAAAAATTGTACTCCGACTAAGGCAGTCAAAGGATTACTTCCAGAAGAAAAATGGACGGGCAAGGCAGTTGAGTTGTCACCTTAAAGTTTTTAGATGCATTGCCCTTGTTCATATTTTCAAACAAAACAGGAAGAAATTTGATACAAAAAGTAAGAAAATTATTTTTTTAGGATACTGCTCAGAAACTGAAGGATATCACTTGGTTGATCCTGGATGTCCTGGTAAGATAACTAGAGCCAGAGATGTAATATTTTTGGACAAACAGTTCAACAATCAGAAGAATAAAAAAAAAAAACACACAGAAGAAAATGCTGTAGCATTACCACCATCTTCTAGATCAAATGAATTGGATGTGGAGGAGAGTGAAATAGTATGGCATCATGATGGAGGAAGGTGCAACAGGAGAGCAGAGTGAAGAAGAAATGTTTCAATGTTTCAAGCAAAGTGATGCTATAGTGCAAGAAGGGGCAAGTTGGGAGTAGGTGGACAGAATAGAAGAACTAAGATTTCCAGTTCATGATAAGCATCCTAAACAACATCCTGATTTTGTGTCTTACAATGTTGTTTGTGAATAAGATGAACCATCATCTGTCAGTGAGGCACTTTCATGTAGTAATTGTGAGTTGTGGAAGTAAGCAATGGAGGAGGAGTAGGTATTCATCACTTCAAGAAAATAACTCTTGGTGTGCCAAAAGAGTTGTAAGGTATCTGGAAGGTACAATGAAATTGTCGTTAATTTATCAAAGGAATGACAAGGAACTAATAGATTATGATGCTGAGTGGAGTAATGATATCATAGACTGGAAATCATATACTGGCAATGTATTCAAATTTGGGGGTGTGTTGTATCATGGGAAGTAGGAAAATGAGAACTGTAGCATTTTCGAACACTGAAGCTGAGTATATGGCTCTCACACAGGGTACTAAGGAGGGAATCTGTCTTAGAAATGTACTGTACACCGAAACTAAGAAGGATTTTATCCCTCTGTTATGTGTATAGTGTTAATCAATCTGCTCTTAAATTGGCAGGAAATATTAGGCATCATTTTGTATGAGAAGTTATTGATGCCTAAATGGTCTCTGTCAGATAGATATAGACTGAAAACATGATTAGAATTTATTGGTTTGTGGACATATGCCGTTGCTCACGTTTTGTGATCAAACCTGTGTTGAGTGACAAAGTACGAAAACGAACAGGAAAAAACAAACATAAAACACACACACAAAAAAAAAAAAAAAAAAAAAAAAAAAAAAAAAAAAAAAAAAAAAAAAAAAAAAAAAAAAAAAAAGCAATCCCAGAGAAATTCTGTCAGTTTTTTTCCCCCCAAAATAAGTGTTATATTAGACAACAAAGAATTCTAGAGATAGAATTCAGTCTAATATCGACACAACACCCATTCACAAAAGACGGACACAAATATAGATCCAGATTCCCAATTCGAAAAAAGATGGAAAGAGACAAAAAACGGTGAACGGTGGACAACAAACACAAGATAATAGACAACGCAAGTTAAAACTAACTAAAAAATGCAATGTTTCGGGGATTGCGATCTATCCCCGTCTTCAGGCAGAGACACAGCTGGTAGGAACACCAAGATGCGAGATCCAAGATCCAAGATTGCTGATATCCTCACAAAATGTTTAAGTTGCTCTCATCACAGACTTGTGATTGCTGTACGAGGTGGTTTTCACTGACCCAGAAGTCTCAATGCATGTCGTTTTTATATATGTTACTCAAAATAAGGCACAAACACTAATTATACAATTACAGTAATGTGTTATGGTTTAGCAGGTTTGTAGTTCTGTAATTTTTTTTGAATGATAATGTTACTAATTGAATATACAGCCTACGAGCTTGGCTAGCAGTTCAATGATGACTTGCTTTTGACCTGTAATTAAACAACAATCATGAAACTTAAGGTCTTATTTTGTATGTGAAAGAGTGTCGCCAATGGACGGCTTGGCCAGTAGCGTTTGCACACTAAATCATGTGTAGTAACAGCAGCTTTTGCACAAACGGTGCTGGAATTGGTTGACGAGTTTCTATTCATTAGTGAACACTTTTAATAATCTCGGAGTCCAAAAATTACAGTTTTTTTAGTATACTACACTGCAGACATTTTTAAAATGCGTATGTCATAGATCATATTGAGTAATGAACAACGATGAAGCTAAATCAATTGTGTCACTGTAAACAAGAGACAATAATTTGGCTGCACATTTCTTATGATAAACACACACACAATTATTATACCAGGTAGTATTTCCAGTAGGTCAAGGTTGGTTGTTATTTTCTTCTGTAATAAACGCAACAAATCGATAGAAACATTGTCTAAAAAATAAAAATGAGTAGGCTACAATGAACCTTCTCCTATCAGGCCGTCACAATGCAAGTTTCCATACGGCGAGAATCTTACTTCATTAGTCTACACTTAGAAATTATTAATTCATGTTGTAACAAATTGTTGACATATTAACCACTTCCCTAAAACAAGTGTAATACCTGGCAATTAATGTTGGCATGTGTAAACTGCAGAAAAATTAAGTAGGCCTATATGCATAATTAAGGGTATAAAAAACTCCAACTATATCTTTTGATGATTGATAGTACTAGTTTCATTGACTTTAAGATTCCTTAAACGTTCTGGGGAAATTTGCATGGATATATGTTATTAGCACACATTTCCGAGAAGGTAACAAAAAGCTTAGGCCTATCTTTATCAAAGAAACCAAATTTTACTTTAGACTAACAGGAACGTATAATGAGTACATAAACACTGTAATACCTAGCCAATCAAATGTAATACCAATAAACTATGCTAGTTATTTTCATTTTAAAAATTAATTTTCCCCCCAATTTTCTTAAGTTAGTTCTGCATGGTAAAACCTCAAATTCGTCTCGCAGTTACCTCAACAAGGAGGAAAAAATCTAAGCACGAAACCACGACAGTGTGTAATCTAACGTCTCTATTTAAATATGTTTGTAAGTTTACCTTGGAATGTTATTTACTATAAAATGTAGATGGGAGTGTACAATTACTTACAGAGCTGTACTGCACGTAGAGGAACATACAACACACTTAAGGACAACACACATTTTGCGCGGATGCACGGTCGCGATGTTTCGCTGGCTTAGCCAGCCGTGCAAAATGTGTGTTGTCCTTAATGGTGTTATATGTTCCTCTACGTGCAGTACAGCTCTGTAAGTACTTGTACACTCCTATCTACATTTTATAGTAATTAGTAGCCTAGCGGCCTTTTCCCGCCTTTACATATTTTCGTTGTTTACTTGGAATGTTATTTCTTATTTACTCACAAGTGGTAACATAAACCACAAGGTAGGCCTAGATGCCCATTGACTTTCAGCAATAATCTAGGAGGAGAGAAACGTAAAATTAAAAACTTACATTGATTCTTACAAGTATATGATTCTAAATTAATACAACAATAAGTTTCATAAATGGAGCTACTGTTTTTTCAAAATCCTTGAATTTGTTAAAAAATATAAACTTATTATTACCTTATTCCCATGCCAGGCTAAGAGAAGTAGGCCTAGGCCTACAATTTGCCTTATGATAGTAAGTGATTTGCACTATACTACATTGTTTTGAAATATATCCATTTGCCAAAGAACTGTGCACACTTGTTTTAATTAATGAATACATAACAGAACAGACAGAAATAAAATATAGCGAGCATGAAGGAACAGTGACGGACTTTCGTATGTGAGATTATTTATATTTTAAAATCTCTGGACGTTATGACATTTTGTATCTGTTCAAAGAACTGTTGTTAGTCCTATAACACGTTAAATATTTAGCAATTTTTTGCATGGTTCGGTATAAATCATGTAACAAACATGCTAATTCATTGAGCCTTATGGCAAGCGAGCGAATGTACGTGCAAAAACAGCTGATTCTCCCAGCATGTAATCTGTTCTGACGTTGCTGGCCAAGCCGTGTATTGAAGTTATGGTTTAGCATTAAAATGCTGGCCTTGGCTGGCATAAAGTTCTAAATATCACGCTGCAGTCAGGTTTGTAAAAATTAGTCTAACCATCTTTTGTTTGTGAAATTTAAATATACTTAAATGTTTACCTGGAACAAATTCAATATGAATTTCTTTTTGTACTTTTAAGGAATGACATTTTAATAATTTTTAATCAATGGGTTTTTAAAATGTAAACAAAACTGCAAAGTTAACTTTTGTTGAAAGACAAATTGTTAGTCTTCCTGAAAGTAGAAAATTAAATAAGTGAGAAATACATACTGTAATGAAAATTTGTAATGGCAGGCAACATTATTGTAAAGAGGAAATTAGTCTTTTTTTTTTTGTTTTTCATTAATTTTTATGTTATCTATTACATTTTTTATGTAAATACATACTATTAGTTTTCTGTATGTAAATATAAAACCTGCATTATCGTTTGACACATATTTCATAAAAGTCCCTTGTTTTAAAAAAAACTTTGTATTTAATTGTACGTCTCCTCGCTAGAAGTAGTGAACTATAAATAAGAAGTAAAGGACATCTGTTAAAATTTTTAATCTAGGTGCAGATAGGCTTAACAGGAATGGAGGATTTGACAAATGAAGAAGAAGAAAAATTTGAATTTCTTAGTTTATTTACAACATCTACAGTCTTATCACTCAAAATTTGGCATTTTCATTTATTACCTATTTATAGAATCTATTATTCATACTCTACATAATTTGGGTGACCACTCGCCTGGAATTACTGGAAATGCTGGGAATATGAATGAATTATGATCGCCAGGAAAAATCGTTGAAATATGCATGAATTTATGCTGATTATTACAGGGTTCCCACAGTTAGGAAAAGTATGAAAAAATCAGGAATTTCATAAATATTGAGGCATTAGTCAGGAATTTTCCCTTAAAAATGGTTGTGGATAGGAAAAAACATTGTTTAAAACTGTGTTTATCCAGGTATCTCGTTGCTAGACAAACAATTTAAGTATTTACTGGAAGCAGCGCCATCTGGGCTGTTTACAGCAATCGCTGCCGGCTTGTCTGTTATTGACTCTGTGTTTTGTGTGATGTCCGGCCGGGTGCCGGTGAGTGAAGGGACGGAAAGTAGTAAATATTTGTCATTCCACTTTGTGCTGGTGTCCAGGTTTCGTCTTCTATGCTTTGTGCGGACATCCGGGTTTCGCCTTCTGTGCTTTGTGCGGACGTTCTGCAAGCTACTTCTCCAGGATCTAGGTCCCAGAGACAGCAATGGGCCAATATACCCTGCTACGCCAAGGATCTAGGCGTTCGCCTGGCTGTGTGCAACATTATCGCGAGCGACATTATAGCTAACTTCTGACGTTGCGTTTGCTGTTGAAATGAAATAGGAGTGGCGCGATCGCGGGAAAAATATTTTTTCTGTGTACTGCTTTATTGTTAAGCATCAGCGTCTGCTGCACCGCGCCATTGCCGCCCACTACATTTTTTTTGTATTGACTTCGGAATTCAACTGATTACAAGTGCAAGACTAGGCATGGCACGTTTTCTAAACTAAATGTATTTGGCAGTGATATCTCTGACCAAGTTGCGGTTTATTATTAATCATGCTTCCTTGCCACCATTTTGCATAGACTGTTATTGTTTAGGCTTACATGTGCGTGCCTAACCTCACTGTGACATTATGAAATTGGGTGTGGAAACAAGATGCAAGAGTGTTGTGTAGTGTTTACTGCCACTTTATATCGTAATATAGGCCATAGTTTTCTTTCAGTATGGCAAGTAAAAATACATATTTCAGTGAGCAGTGGCTGGACTTGTCCTTGTTCCCTAAATTTGCAAATTGGGTCAGTAAAGTTTCGGGACATAAGGAACAAGCATTTTGTAAAGTGTGCAAGAAGATATTGGAACTAGGCAATATGGGGAAAAAGGCACTCGTAACTCATTCTAAAACAGAGCTACATAAAAGGTTAGTTAAATGCTTAGATAAACAAAAGCCTCTTGTATCATTTTCCATCATACTGCAAAAACGTCAGGTCAAGAAAGTTCCAGTGGAAGTAGTTTTTTTTGTTCTACATCTAGGACCACAGAAGCTGCAAACACTGAAGCCTCTCACCAAGATCCTGTGCATGTTCCAAGTGGAGACAAGTTACTTGGGTCATATATTGTATTAGGGAGAAAGTAACAAGAGCAGAAATTATCTGCGCACTGAAAGTTGTAGAGAGTAGATACTCTAAGAGTTCATGCTCTGATATTCGTGATATGTTCTCATTCATGTTTCCAGATAGTAACATTACTAAACAAGTTTCTTTGGGTGAAACAAAGTGTTCCTATGTTATCAACCATGGAATTGCACCCAGGTTATAAGAAATTCTCAAAAGTGCAATTCATGATTGCCAATCTTATGTTGTGTGCTTTGATGAGTCGCTCAGCTAAATAACAGAAAAGTTATGTCATGTCTCGGTTAGTACACAAAAATTTGACATTCTGGGAAAGTTTTACTGATGGTCATGTTGAAAAGTTGGCAAGTATGCATTGGACAATAGGTTTAAAATTAATGAAGAATTTAGAGGAAATATGCAGCAAATGGCAAGTGGATTATGTGAAACATTTTAGGATTCACAAATTACTCAATACTGGTGTTTTGTTTGTATAGGTGATTCAGAATAGTGTGAGCATTAAAAAAACCCCTGATTAATTTATATTTTCTGCCAATGTATGTCTTTTCGCTACATGTAAACATTAACATTTCCACGTGCTTTTATTTACATAGGGTTGTACAGTGTTTACATTTACGTTATACTGCTCCAATAAATGTTATCATTAAATATCTACTCATTAATTGCACAGGTGCTGAATATATGCTATACTCAATATCTTGGTTATAAATACCTGCGAATTAACGGTCTTATAACACTGGTTTCTGTGCATCGGCTCTAATTGATACAACACGTACTATTGCCGTTACAAATCTAGTAAATGTGTACGTAATATATTCAAACTAGTAACTCAAAACCACCACTAAAAAAAACACGACACGACAAACGCAATTCAAGATTTAAGTTCCGTTCAGCATAATGCCATGAACAATGACAACGCACTTAACAGAAACAAAAAATAATGTATTTCCTCAATGTATTGAACAGAAAAAAATGCTGTTTATAATTCCATATACTCAGGCTGGCAATTGTAAAACACAACAATTTACATATTACTAATACTTAACATCATTTGGCAATGATATACATAACCAGTCACTTCTAATACTTTTGAATATGTTTTATCAGAAATGCATCTTTATTACACAACTGACAAACACTCAATGACGCAACTCGCTTCCAAGGCCAGCGAAGCGGCAAGAAGTTCAACTCTGATGTCACCTTTCAGTGGAATTTGAACTACGTCTGTGGCGCGTGCGCTAGCGGCAGTGTGCAACGACAGTTGATGTTCAGCAGGCCAGTTTCATCACTTTGTGCTAGTGCTAATTAAGTCAAATTACAGAGTCAGTAGGTATGTCAATAATATTGTAAATGAATATTTTAAAATATAGTAAATACAGAGAGGTCGATTGCATTTGATGTCCTTTCACTAATGCTGTATTCAGATAAGAAAATACACGGAAGTACATGCAATAATTCGCTACCAACCATACAAACAATAATGTAACTATTGTTAATGTTGTCTTATATGCAGTAACGGCTATTGATTTTTTCAAAGATTAAATCTTTAGTGCTCACTTTATTTCGAAAGACCTATACATGCCTATGTTACACAGTTTTTAGAATTTAGCTGTACATAAAAGTTGAGGTTTCATGTAATATTTGTGCGTTAACTAGTAAGGCTCATTGGTCCAGTAAAAAACAGTCACTGGGCTAGAGGTTTTACAGTAAAAAACCCAAGAAAATTGTTATGTCGGTCTGCAGTAAATTTAAATAGTGTACTTTTTTTTTCAGGGGACAGGGCGGGGGCGAAAGAAGGCAAACTATGATGCTGCGGCAGATGCAGAGAAACCGTTTGCCTGTGAACGTAAGCCTACATTAGCATTAAAAATTAATTTTTCCACATTTGACAATTTTCAGTATTTTGCACAAATTTCTTTCAGTCCCTCTAGCTGGTCATTTAGTATATACATCCCAACATTCTGTATTATTGCATTTTTGCTTCAAGGGTACTGTTTCCCTTTAAAATGTTATTCAGATATTTAATTTATTTTTTACTTTTATGGTGCAAATGTAATTGCACAGCACAGTTTTGTGGTTTTGAATTCTGCATTACCAGCAATTTTTTGTATAGATACTATTTATTTAATTTGGTTATCATTATGCTTCTGTCATTCCTAATGGTTTGGAATGGTTTGGAAAGGTTTTATTCAAGTGTGTTTTAATGTGCTTTATTTACTGTAGTAAACAAAAGGAAAGGAGGATAATTTATTCACAATTTTATATATTGTATTGAACACTACAATAGTTAAAATATAGGCACTGTAATTAATTATTGAAGTACAGTATATGTAACAAACTATCTAAGTACAGTACTTCCTCAATGGAAGCGAACATAAGTAGTTAGTTGAGTCTGTGTGTTTGTCCATTGTGCAGTAAATATGGGTTTCTGATAGACACGTTCAAAAGTAATGTACTGTACTATTGTCAACATACGCAATTGCAATACATACTATGTCATCCTAGAAATTGTAGAATGAGCCTAAGAAAAAACACAAACAAACGAAAAATGAAAATATGGTAAAAGAAGCCTAGTTTGGCTGTTGTCAACACATCCATAAATCAAAACAACAAAACATGAAAGATCCCATAAGGAATTAATCAGCAACAAATAAAAAAAAATAAATAAACATCCAAATATAAGTTAGAGTGCAAAATCAAATAATCTGTAAAACTCTATAGACACTACAATTAAGTCAGCACAGACAATACTGGGACGAAGATAATAATGGACAACTGACTTGGTAACACGACGATGAAGTCACAAAACGACACAGTAGTTATCTAAAGACCAACTTTTCACGACATTTCGTGCTCTGACATCTGCTCCCGTCTTCAGAGGAAATAAAAGTGAAAACTGGAAAAAATTGGCTCGTTCGGTCCCGGATTTTTCACATGTGGGAAACTAGGTGGACGTTGTCGTTGGTTGGCTGTTTTCTCGAAGAGCTACTGTTTTCCCCACTTCTCTCAGTCCATTGCTTCTCTACACTCATTTCACCTCATCCATTCCTTGGGCTTGAGGGCTACAGGTTTGGCTCTCTAGTAAAGCAGCTGGCCCAACCTTGACCCCAGCCTTCTTTCAAACAAAATGTGACCCTGCCAGAAGGCAGGAACAATTAGCAGTTTTAATTTCATATTGCATACATTAATAGGTCATAATGCTCACTTTACAATTTTTTAAAACTATATAGGCAGTTAATACATCTTGTATAGAGTTTGCTGTTACCTTCTGCAACCAACAGAAAAATTTAGAGCTGAAGAATTAACTAGCACAGATTAAAAAATTTATTAACTTTTCCACTGAGATATAAAGTTGTAGAAAGACGATAAAAGTTAATGTAGGAGTGGACAGAAAAGCCTAGTTGTATATGTAATACAATACAAAAATTTTTTTAAAACCTTTTCTTTGCTTTTGAAAATAAAGCAAATTAAAACATGTACGTACTTAGAGTTTGAAGACTTAACAGTTCACAAGCTCCAGTTTGGGTATATTAAAAAAAAAAAAAAAAAAAAAAAAAAAAAACTTAAAGTTTTACCTGCAAAAATTTTTTTGTACTGAGTATATGATAGTTTGTCAAGTGTTGCATTATGCTGAAAATGGGCTGCATGTATATTTTATTTGAACAGTTAATGTGAAATTAATTCAGTATTCAAGGATTCTTGTTTAAAACTCATTATGAGGTGTATTTATTTATTATACAAAACCAAAATGGTATGTGATATCTATGTTTATTGTTGTAATTGCTCATCTGTATATCACAAGGTACACATATTTTGTGAATTCAGTTCTTACAAATTAATTATGTTTTTATTTAAGATCAAAGTTGGTAATAGAATTTTACAGGAAGGTTCTTTTGTCGGAATGGCATGTTTCCAAATTTGTCTTTGTCTTCCCTAATTTCTGTACAAGCTTTATCTTTGTCTTGGTTCTCAGCTTCCACTCTGTCCACTCTTGCTTTCATGTTAGATAGTGTGAGCGTATAGCTTCGGCTTAACTTAGCAGTTTGTGCTTTGTGCTTGTATGTATATCTTGTGACTGAATTACTGTTGCTCGTTATTCACACTTGGAGGAAAGAAGAACATTTGCCTGTGTCTGCATTGCTATTTGTGCAGAATTTTGTATTGTTTTGCAGTCAACATTATTGTGTACGTTATAATTTTATATGCTGTATGTTGGGTGCATTTGTTTTAAACTTGTGAAGAATGAATTTTTTTTTCAAGATTATTCATGCCTCATAAAAAGTTGAATTGGTGTTTAACTGTACAGTCACTGTCAGTTTTGTAGATGTGAAATATTTATATAAACCTGTTAAAGCTTTTTTTTAGTATAATTATCATAATTCTGTACAGTGCATCAGTTCAAAGCATGTGGATAATTGACTCGGTTGCACGAAATTGTCCTGTTTCCAGAAAAAGTATGTTGTAGATTAGATTTACGTGTACTTCAGTTCTTTAATCGTAATCCTTGTATGGTAATGAATGTAGTTGGTGTTAGAAAGTATGTAATGGGTTTTACTATTAGTGATATCAGTATTTTTGTGAAACAAAGTACTGTGTTTTAATTTTTGGTTATGGTTTATGTAGCTCGTAAAAAGTACAGCTTCAGGCACTGTACGTACCAAAATTTGCACTCAACTATCTACCGTTAGTTTAGTTGCTTCGTAGAAGGTATGGACTGGTATGTTAATTGTGTGTTGGAAAATTACCGTGGCAAGAAGACAGTAGTATGTGGGACCTACTTCCCGGGAGGCTGTGTGTCGGTTCCGGCAGGTGAGTGTGTCGCGACTGTAAGCAGAGTTTGTTTCAGTGTGCGGTGCTAGATACAAGACTAGGCCCGGCCTCACCTATCACTACACCCATTCACACAAGGACCGAGATGACGACGAGAGCCTCAGCTCAGAGGGGGTAGTGGGGGTGACAGAGCGGGGCTCTGCTTCTCCCAGTGGCGCCAGCCAGCCGCAGCTGGGGACGGCAGCGGAGGCTGTGGCGACGCCACCGGCAGGTTGGAGCAAGTTCCAGGACAGTTACCTCACCTTCCTAAAAACCCCCGGTACGCTCACATGCTGCCCAACTGCCGCTCGCTGGTTAGATTCGCTCACTCTGCTCGCTAAGCTCTCACCTGCCTCCTCTGCCCCGCTCCTCTCTTGCTCTCTTTCTTTCTGTGTTGGGTTTGGATCATCCTGTTCTTGTCCTGTGGCCCTTCTCATCAGCGTGGTTAACTGATTAACACTTGTTGCTTGACATGTAGGATGACAGAGCACAGAGGTACTTTGCTTGCATGCGCCATACACTCGCTGTTTGCGTGCACAGTAGCTGACATGCATATTGTGGGCAAGTTGATTTTTAGCATAGATAGAGGTTTTTATAAGCTTTATAAAATAATCCAGATTATTGCAAGAAATTATTATTGGTTGTGCTTGTGTGTGGCAATGTAATTGGAGATGGTGTTGAAATTGTTTAATAATGGGCCTTTCTCACAAATGTTACTGAAAACATTAACATAATCTGCGTTAAAAAACTAGATGATAGGAGGTGAAAATTTTAAATTTGGAGTAGATTTGAGGTAAATATGAGCATTTAAGAATCGTGTATTAAAAACGCCAGCGAAAACCCTACGTCACAACATGGCTGCCGCTGCGTCATCAGCCGGTTTGGAAGTAGGACAGCACAGGCCAGCAGTAGCTGATGCGCGAGTACGATTGTTAAAGAGAGCATTCGGCAGAATGCCTGACTATAAGTGGTGTTTTGTGCCTAGATGCACAAATACAAGTATTAATTCAGTTTCTAAAGTGTTTTGTACTGTCCCGAAATCCAAACAAATTCAACCGAAGTGGTTCAAAGCTGCGCGCCGAGACGTGAATGTTTCAATGACCAGTACTTTGTAATGTAGCGAAGATAAGTTTGATGTAAGTACGAAATGAATTTATAGCTCTTTATGTTGTGATATGTATAGTTTATTTATTTAATGTTGCTGCAGATTCATTTATAGCTATGTTAAGCGTGTAACTTAAGGAACACAATAGTGAAACTCCAACGCCGTGTGTCTGTATTTAAAGCTGTCTTGGATGTAAACATTGCAAACGCCAAATATTATTTTAATCATATTAAAATGATATTTTCGATGTTGACACGAACCCGCATTTAATAAATCAAATATTCTATAATCAAAAATTTTTTAAAATTGTATTTAACGGAAGGCTTTGCTGCTCAACTAAGTAGGAAATGATTTAGGCCTGCAACACAGTTTTTCTAACTGGTATGATTTTAATGTGTATAGTAATTTTTTCTTCATTAAGGTTTTTTTTTCTGATAGTAAGTAATGGCAAAGTGAAGGGTCCTAAAGTGGGGAAACTTGTTTTCAAACATGCCTTGCAGGTCTGTGGCGTAACCTGTAATCTCAAGTACGTAGACCTACTATAAAAAATTTTTAAGAATTAAGAAACATTGTCTTGTGTGTCATGCTAAGGCCTACAAATGTTATGTACAAATACTGAAACCACTTCTTTAGCCAACTAAGTAATGTAGTTACTGGAGTTATTCAGTCCTTAAACATGTCATATTAGTATTCAGTTGGAAATGATTTTATGTATTTATTAATTAGAAAAAGTGTGCACAGTTTTTAGCGCATTGTTATATTTCAAAAACAGCGTATAGTGCAAATAACTTACTATCACAAGGTAATTTGTAGGCCTAGGCCTACTTCTTTTAGCCTTGCATGGGAATAGGCATATATTTTTTTTAACATATTCAAGGATTTTAACTAAACCGTAGGCCTATTTATTAAATTAATAATAGTTGTATTATGTTAGCATCACATATTTGTAGGAGTCAACGTAAGCTTTTAATTTTACGTTTCTGCCCTCTTATATTATTAATGCAAGTCAATGGGCATGTAGGCCTACCTTGTGGTTTATATTACCACTTGTGAGTAAATAAGAAATAACATTCCAAGGTAAACTTACAAACATATTTAAATAGAAACGTTGTTAGATTACACACTGTCGTGGTTTCGTGCTTAATTTTTTTTGCCTCCTTGTTGAGGTAACTGCGAGACGAATTTGATGTTTTACCATGCTGAACTAACCTAAGACAATTCTGGGAAAAATTAATTTTTAAAATGAAAATAACGAGTGTAGTTTATTCATATTATATTTGATTGGCTAGGTATTACAGTGTTTATGTACTGGTCATGCGTTCCTGTGGGTACAGGCATTTTTATTAGTCTAAAGTAAAATTTGGTTTCCTTGATAAAGATAGGTCTAAGCTTTTTGTTAATTTCTCGGAAGTGTTTGTTAATAACATATATCCATGCAAATTTCTCCAGAACATTTAAGGAATGTTACAGTTCAATGGAACTAGTGCTATCAATCATAAAATTATATACTGTAGTTCCAGTTTTTTTTATATATAGGCCTACTGTTAACAATGCTCCCACATGCGTATCGGCGTATTTAGTTTTTCTGTAGCTTATAAATGCCAACATTAATTGCTGGGTATTACATTTGTTTTAGGGAAGTGGTTAATTTGTCAACAATTTGTTACAACATGAATTAATAATTTCTGAGTGTAGACTACTGAAGCAAGATTCTCGCTGTATGGAAACTTGCATTGTGACGGCCTGATAGAAGGTTCGTTGTAGGCCTACTCATTTTTAGACAATGTTTCTATTGATTTATTACGTTTATTACAGAAGACTACAATAACCAACCTTGGCCTACTGTAAATACTGCCTGGTATGATAATTGTGTGTGTTTATCATAAGAAATGTGCAGCCAAATTATTGTCTCTTGTGAACAGTGACACAATTGATTTAGCTTCATCGTTGTTTATTATTCAATATCATCTATGACATACATACGTATTTTAAAAACGTCTGCAGTTGCAGTATACTGAAAAATAGTAATTTTTTGCCTCGGAGTGTATTAAAAGTTTTAATTAATGAATAGAAATTCGTCAACCCATATAAACCCCTTGGCGTCTCTCATTTCGGGTACTGTGTAGCATTAATTGTTTTTAGATAACTGCGTATCATAAATTCATCTACCTTTGTTAAATTATAGAACTGGGCTTTAACGTACCCGTCAAACAATGCCATCATACGTTATGGCATGCATGAAGTACGATATAATTTAATACAACCTTTCACCGCCGCTCTGTGTTTTCGCCGATTAAGGAATGCGTGTGTTTACATTTTCATACCGGCTGATGACTTGGACCAACCAAAAGCCGTTCACAGACACTGCCGCATCAGCTGTTATTTTCGTGATTTTATTTTGCATCACATTTCTAAACGAAAGTGTTTAGAAGAAAAATTCTTTTTGCTGTGTTCATATTTCTTCTTTATAATTAATATGACATACATTTCAACTAATTTTAAATTTCATGCAACTCCCCCATTCCTATATTTATAGGTGTGATTGCATAAATTTCATCAGTTGCAATTCTAATTTTATTGTCACCTTTCAACCTTGATTGAAAAGGTGATAATGTATGAATTGTGAGCTGGAGCCTTCAATTTTTATGTAAATGATTTTTGAAGGATCCGATAAAAACTATTAAATTTTAGCTACTGTAATGGGATATATTTAATTGATGTTCAAATTTTTATAATGTGTGCCATGTATTGCTCACAAACATTACCTACTGTGTTCTGTCATATTTTGTCTACGTTTTTGAATTTCTGGGTATCAAAGCTGTAGCTGGTGGTACAGGAAGCAGGCAGTAGATGTGCAAGTGCAATGAATTAATTGGGAGCTTTAGGTCGAGATGTTGATTCTCGTGGAATATAGAAGTTCATCAATCACTCCTTTTTTCATGTCACAATTACATTCATAAAAAAAGTTGCTTTGCAATAAGGAAAAAGGAAAATGTAAACAATGTAAGCAAATATTCAATACAATATTTCCATACTGTCCTGGTGTTAAACATGTCAAAATGTATGCCATTAACAAAAATGTAATGCCATCATTTTCGTATGTTCACTATTCAGCATAGGGTTTTTATCATATTTATACTGTATTTACTAATTTTAAGCAATTTGTTGTTTGACATTGAAAGAAAATATTTTTGCGAAATGTAGATTTTAATATAACACTGTAGATGTTAAGGGCCAGTTTCACAATGTGTGTTTGAAGTATTGGTTATCTGACCATATGATAAATATAAACAAAACTTTTAACTATTGGTTAAAACAATAGCTTTTCTGAAAACACTACTCCCGCTTAAAAATGTTATGGTTAGCTAAGTGCTAATTAATGCAAATTTGGCAACTATGCAGTGACATTTCACGTTGTGATTGGTTGGTGAATATTTTTTTTTAAGTTGTGGTTAACATTAATTTGTAAACAGTGGACAAAAGAGGTTATAAGTCCACATCCCGGCAATGTTATAACCTCTGAAAACGAACTTCTAATCACCATACGTAGTTGAAAAATGTTCTCATATTGTGAAATGTAAAAAACAGATGCAGTGACATGGAAACAGGAAGAGGAATATTGGGAGACAGTTGCAGCCGAGTTCAAACACTCTTTCGGGCGTGTGTCTGCATACTGACAAAATTTTAAAAGGGAAGTACGAAAACGTAAAAAAATCGACACAAAAAAAATAATGGCAAAGAGCATATGCAATTCTTCAAGGCGTGATGTGGGATGCCACAGAAATTCACTTCAACAGATCTGTATAAGAAAGTCAAAATTCGTAACAAACGTGGACGAAAGCAACGATTATCTACCTAACGAAAAGTAAGCAGGCTTGCAGTGAAATTTCTATTTTGTTTCACCGTTAATGGTTTTGCCAAGTTCAGCTTTACAATTTCCGATTATATTTGTGTAAAATTACTGCAAGGAACTTTCCCTATGTTCGTGTTATTTATATTCGTAACCTCTCATAAATGAATCCCATTATTAATGGAAGACTTATTTTCAATAATAACAATCTTTGTTTCAGATAATGAGGTGCAAAAATTATTGCCCTTTTTGTCATGCATGAATCGTTGAATAAAATACAGTTTAGGTAATTTGTGTGATGTTTAATTTTCTTTATGCGCTGGCAAAAATTCGACACATTTTGGACGTCTTTTAACAGAAACTACGTGGAATTTTGTGTAACCTAACCAAAACTGACGTCTTCCTCTCAAAATTTAAAACAAAAACATAAAATAATAGCATCATACATTTTATAGCCTAAGGTAAATACACAAATTAACAATGTCACAACCTGAAACATGTTTCTCAAAATTTATTTATTTTATTTATTTATTTATTTACAACAAATTTACAGAGGGCAAAAACAGCCCGAAGGCCTTGAAATTTACCCCCATAAACAAACAACAGTCAGGGGAACACAAATACATAAAAAACAACATAAAAACAACAAAAACCACATAAAACAACATACAACATAAAAAAAAACATAAAAAATAAAAAATAAAAATTAACAAAAGATAATTAAGACAACAACAACATAGAAAGAAAACAAGGAAACATTGGACAAAGGGAGCGCACTGTCACCGGGAATGGAGTCGAGCTCACGGCAGAGGAGAGGACCCTCGGGACTGCTTTTCGGTCCCCTCCCCCCCGCAGCCAGTCCCACCCCAGTGAAGCAACC